>JAQNDB010005067.1:0-21009 GCA_029204045.2 Tillandsia leiboldiana | reverse complement strand
AATGGAAGAGCATGAATTGTTTACAGATTATTACACTAGACTTCAAGATGTATAAATACATGTGCTAATTTAGGAGAAAAGATCCCGGAGTCGAAAATTGTAAGAAAGATACTTCGGACTCTTCCGGAACGGTTTAGGGCAAAGGTTACCGCCATTGAAACCGTTAGTCATCCGGATGAGATGAGTGTAGAGGAATTAGTAGGTGCTTTGCAAACTTATGAAATGACTTTTCCTACTAATCAAGTTTCTTCCAAGTCTTCTTCTAAGCTTACAGGTATTGCATTCAAATCAACAAAGGAAGAAGATAGCGAATCAAGTTCCGACGATGAAATCTCTTTTGCCGATTTTGAAGAACAATTGGCGCGGATCGTAAAGAAATTTCGTCGGAAGTTTTGGAAGAATCGAACCGATGGATCTTCATCCACGAAACCTTCTAAAGGATCATCGGGTTCTAAATCCTCTAAACTCAAAAGCTTTGCAAAACCTTCTAAAGAAAAAGAAAAAGATGATTTCGAAGGGGAATCCAATGCTATCGATGCAAAGGCTACGCCATTTTTCAACGGATTGTCCTTCTAAGAAATCATATAAAAGAAGGTTTGCAAGCGAAAACTTGGGACGATTCTACTTCTAATGAATCGACCTCAAGTAAAGAGGAAAAAGAAAAATCGTTGCTTCTCATGCCTCTCATTTTTCCCTCTTCTAATAATTGTTTATCATCTTAGTCACTGACTCTACTCCTTTGATTTTGTATGAAACATCAACAACCGGCGGAGAGTCATCAAGTGAGGGGGAGTCGGACGAGGAAGAACTCGTTGAGGCATATCAACAACTTCTTGCGGAATCTAAGAAGATGGCCAAACATATCAAGAAGTTGAGGAAGCAACGACTTGAGAATCAAGACGAGAATCATGCTTTAAAGATCAAACTTCATGATCTCGAGGAGGAACGAGGCTTTTATTGAATAATAATAAAATCCTCCAAGAAAAGATAAATCAATCGGAAACGGTCGTTAATTCCCATATAACAAGATTGATTTTCTGAAAAGCAGTTTGAGGAAATTCATGTCACCAACCAAGCATTGACCAAGCAAGTTCATCACTTAAATCCGACATACAAAGGATTTCAACCGGTTCCAAGAAACTTGATTGTATGTCCGGATTAGGTCAAACAAGCAAGGTTGGTTTGGGATTCAAAAGAACCAAACTGTGAATGCTTCAAGTTCCACAATGAAATTGAAAGGAAGAACTTGTCACTTATGTGGACTTGAAGGACATTTGGTGAAGGATTGCCCGAAAAAGAGAAAGAAAAATTCTTCGGCAACTTCATCTACGGAGCGAACTCAACGGAATCAAAAGACACATCAAGTCAAAGGAGTTCACTCAACCCACCAAAGGTCCGAGCCACAACATCAATCATACAAGTGGATCACTGCGAGGCAAAGACCTAAGGTGGACCAACAGTCAAAGCGGACAACCCCGGCCACAACGAATCAAGACAACCCAAAATCCAGCGATTTTGGATTCGGAAAGGTGATATCTTTCCTTGTCTTAAGTTCTAAATAGCTTATGACTGTATGTAATGCTTTGATTGGTTTTCCCTTCATATCTTCTTAATCTTTGCATTACATGTTTTTCAATGCTCTTCGTTTTTATACTTTGTTTTTGAACAAAAGGGTTTTTAATGAACAAGTGCATTGAATAAAAAGGGCTTCACTTTATTCACTCCAAATTAATTTTATATGGATTATCAACTTTACTCCATAATCATAATCTTGAAGATACTTCATTATAGGAGTTTTTGATATTATAAGCATCAAATTTAGAAATCATGTGTGATCTTTAGATGCTTAATCTATCTCGGTTGTGTGAATTCATTGTGATAAACGTGAGACAACCGATAGACTAAAATTTGGGATTTAATTCTTTCACGTAAGAGATTGCATTCTTACAAGGGTAAAAAATTTTTTAAAAGATGTGGAAAGAGTTACATCCGAAAGGAGTGTGAAAACTACCACCACATGTAGGAAAGAGCTGCCACCCCGGTCGTCGGTTGTGTGTGAAGCTACCACATTTTGATGCTTGATAGTATTTTATGAGAAAATCTTTAGTTGAAGCATTTGGAGATTTATATGCAAAGCTCTTATATTTTGAACAATCTCCTGGTTGGTATAAGGTGGGATAGTTGAAAGATGCTCAAAGAGCCACCTTAGGTATTTTAGTGCTTATCTCAAATTTGAAAGGGTAAGAAATCAAATTGATGTCATTTGGAAATCTCTGTAAGTCATCTTTGTACATCCGTTACATCTTGATAGACTTTGGATCTCAAGATTATTTTGATGACTTGTGTTTGATGAATATACATGAAAAACGTTTATAATGTTTTATCTTTGTTTTCATGATTTTGGAGTAAATCTTTTTAATTTTGTGAAATTAATTGGATTGAATGACATCTGTGTGAATTCACTGTTTAAGCACTTAAATTGATTTCTTGATGGAATACAAATCGGTATTTGAAAAGATTCTAAAATCTGGATTTGTTTCAAGAAATTATTGATTTTTGCTTTCTGGTACAGGTACGCAATCTGCATTTTTGTTATATACCAGAACTGAGCTTTTATCTCTCTTTCTCTATGAACTAATATTGTTAGTGATTTCCTTTTGTCTAGTATGTTCACTGTTTGACAATTTGTGACAAAAAGGGGGAGAACGAAAATATGATCGTATCACAAAGGGGGAGAACATAGATAGCTCAAGAAACTAGAGATCTCAAGATAGGGGGAGACAGAAAAAATTGAAAGAGCAGAAAACAAAAGAACCAAAAGGAAGACGGATCAAATGTAGGATTGTAATTTCTAACGACTAACGTTTGATTTTGTTTGGAGTTTTGTTTTGCAGGAATTACATCACTTTAAGACTCCAAGTCCTAAGTCATAGAGTATGTTCTAGGACTGTTTGGTTCAAATGTAATTTTGTATTTATTGGATCTTTCACGCAAAGAAAATCAATGTTTTGGTGATGACATTGAGTTTCGACTTTTTGGTTTAAGATGAGTGACTTGAGCGCTTTTATGTATTTTTGGTTTTGTCACGAAATTGCCAAAGGGGGAGATTGTTACGGCATTTGGTATGGCATATTTCGTGAGTCAAGTCAGTGAGTGAGTCGGAGTCTAAAGTGGATCAAATGTCAATCAGCAATCAAAGATTAGAGAAGATTCAACAAGAGCTCAAGTGACACTCGGTGTGTCACGCCCCGGGTCGAAACTGCGACCCGGGCTCGCTAACAGATCCGCCATCTGTACGGAAACTGCCGTACAGACGAAGCGTCTACCCTGCAAATAAATCTATAGCTAACAGATATCAGAGCAAAAGTAAGTACATGCTATAGAAAGGAAACAGAACAACTGTACTAGAGTAAATAAAATCCAAGATACAAGCTGTCCTCAAGATACAAAAATAACATCTCTCAAAATCTCACTCTACAAAAGTGGAAACTCAAAAGGGTACTGCTACCTCTCCACTAAACTGACTCGGGTAAGCGACTAGTCGGCCACGCCCTTACCTCGATCTGAAGACTCCGCACGGGAAGGAGTCGGAGCAGCTGCCTCAGGAAAACCTGCACCGCAGCGGGTGTGAGAACTACTACAAAGGTAGTTCCCAGTGGGTACCGTCCTCAAAGCACACGGTATGCCCACTAAGTCCACCGGAGGCACAAAAGGTAAACAAATAGATAGATAGATAGATATGAAACTGGAAATCTATCTCTATATGCCTCTACATATGCTCAAAGGAAAAACACTCATCTATGAACATGCAGTGTAACTCACTCACACATCTCACCCAAATCTCAATGACTGTCCTCTTTGGACCAGTCAAGATAAAGTCAAGCCTGCGCTCATCTACTGCCGCACATCCCGGAGGAACGGACTTACGTAGGGTGTCCCTCAAGGACTCTCAGTAACTCATCGCAGCCTCGTCAGGCTCGGTATCATCATCGCACCGGGGCGTAGCTCGAGGGGAGCGACCCCACCGAACTCAAGTGTCTGAAGTATCTCATAACTGGCAAACATGCCAGGCTCAGCAGGCTATAATCCACGATGAAAGAGATCGGAACACAGTGGATACACGACACACACTCACGTCAAGGTCGGAGTAAACTCCACGACTGAATCTGAAGTGCTCAAATAGAACCCCAATGACACTAGTAAAACTCAAAAGCCACAGAAAGGCTCTAATAATCAACAAATATCTCCTCGGCCCCCCGGCACGAGAGAACATGCTCCCCGAACCCATGCAGCATCACTAGAACCCTCAGACATTTTAAAACCATTTTTAAAAGTCGGTTTTCCAATAAAACAAGCCTTCGGATTTTTAAAACGGTTCGGGAGCTTAAATGAGGCCAACCAAGTACACAGTCTAGTGTCATATAATGTCAAGAGTCCACTAAAAATACTCTGGGGTTCAGATAATATTTCTATGATTTTCTAGGCAACTATCAGATCATTTAACAGCTAAAATATACAGTTTTGACATGATCAAAGTGCGTTCTGAAGCATTAGAGGGCATTCCACGATTTTTAGAAGAAAATCCAACCCACCTCAAATGCTTTCCGAAGGCCGCGCCGAAATCGGTGAAGAAAACGGGCGCAATCTGACGAAAAACTGAACTGCGCCTCTCGCGCACGCGCGCGCCCGTCGCGCGTCTCGGAAAAATCCACGGAGCTCCAAACAACCTCCACAGCACCCAGCTAGGCCACCATAAAAATCTCAGCTCAATCCGATCACTCCAGTCCACGAATCAAGCATGCGTAGAGTTGCGGATTTGCACAGTAATCCCTCTGCATGCATGCAGCCCGAGAGCACAGGGAGAGAGCAAGGATAGAAATTAACTCAAATTACCATTCAAAACCAACAATAAAACCCAAGAGGAGAATCAAAGAGTCCAAATCCACAATCTCCAACAATCAATTTACCTCAATTGCTCCTCGCGTGCGCAGGTTGACCGGTCAACACCCTCAAGCAGCACGAACCAGGACTCCTGCTTCTTCTCCTACTTCTCCTCTTCTTCTTCTTCTCAGGCAGCAAGGAATGGAGGAGGATGGATAAGGGATGAGATAAGGGTGAGGGAGCTGTGTTGAGGGGTATAAAAATCAACGGGGAGTAGTTGGAACAGAGAAGAAGCCCATACCTCGGTTTACTGTGCAAGTCCGGGCCATATCGGGCTCCCCCTGTGCTGTGTACCGGTACCACCCACTTGGTACCGGTACACAGCCCCTGGTTCCGGAACCAAGCACCTGGTTCCGGAACCAGCCACCCAAAACTCCCAGAAACAGCTCGAAAATCTCCAGAATCGCCCCGTCAACTCACTTTCTCGCCTCGGGACTTCCGCATCACCCCGAAACCAACCGAACACCCTGTAAACATATTACACATGTCCCAAGGGTTCAACTCACATCAAAACCATCCAAGAAGCCAAAGCTCGACCCGCAAGCTCTCAAGCCGACGCCAACTCACTTTCCTTCAAAAAGACTTCCGCGTCGCTCCGGGACCACCCGAACCTCTCTGTAAATACAAACAGAAACTGCTGAAGGTATTTCCACAATACCAGGCTGCCCCGTGGAGTCGGCACACTGCCCGAAGCTCCGGAACTCTACACTCTCCCCTCCTTCAGAAGGTTTCGTCCTCGAAACCACAAAAATCAAAACTCAGGAGGGCGACTCAAATAAGTGGGGATATGAAACTCTCAGCTCATCCTCAGGCTCCCATGTGGCCTCTCGCTCCTCATGATGACTCCATAAAACCTTAACAAAAGGTATGATCCGGTTGCGTAATTCTCTCGTCTCTCGAGCAAGAATTCGCACCGGTCGCTCCTGATAGCCCAAGTCCTCGTCTAGCTCCAAGGATGTGAAGTCCAGGATATGTGAGGGATCAAACACATATTTCCTCAAGGTGGATACATGAAATACATCGTGGGTGCCTGCCAACCGCGGCGGTAGCGCAACTCGATATGCACTGGGCCAATGCGCTCTAGCACCTCAAATGGCCCGATAAACCGCGGACTAAGCTTTCCGCGTACTCCAAATCGGCGAACTCCTCGAGATGGCGAGACTTTCAGAAAAACATGGTCTCCCACCTGAAACTCCAAGTCTCGCCGCCTCCTGTCTGCATAACTCCTCTGACGGCTCTGAGCGGTCTCTATGTGTCGCCGAATGATCCTGACCTTTTCCTCAGCTTCAACAAGCAGATCTGGCCCCAAGGTCTTCCTTTCGCCCACGTCACTCCAAAATAGAGGCGATCGACACTTCCGACCATACAATGCTTCGTAGGGCGCCATCTGAATGCTCGCCTGGAAGCTATTGTTATACGCGAACTCGGCTAACCTCAAGTGTCGATCCCAACTGCCACCGAAGCTCAGGACACATGCTCTCAACATGTCCTCCAGAGTCTGAATGGTCCTCTCCGACTGTCCATCAGTCTGTGGGTGAAAGGCGGTGCTAAACTGAAGCTGGGTCCCCAAGGCTGTCTGCAAGCTCCCCAAAACTGTGAAGTAAACCTCGGGTCCCTGTCAGACACAATCGATACTGGCACCCCGTGCAGTCTCACAATCTCATCCATATATAACTGTGCTAACCTCTCCAAGGACCAACTCAACTGCTCGGCAGAGAAAGTGGGCTGATTTGGTCAAACGATCAACAATCACCCATATGGCATCAGAACCACTCTGAGTCCTCGGCAATCCCACAATAAAATCCATAGTGACACGGTCCCATTTCCATTCAGGTATTGGAAGGCTCTGCAACTTGCCAGCTGGAACCTGATGCTCAGCTTTAACTTGCTGACAAGTTAAACAACGAGCCACAAACCTTCCAATATCTCTCTTCATGCCGCGCCACCAAAACTGTGCCCTCAAGTCCCTATACATCTTAGTTCCCCCAGGATGGAGGGTGTAAGGTGTATAGTGAGCTTCCCTCAAAATCAGCTCTCGAACCTCTGAGTCCACGGGCACACAAAAGCGGTCCCTGTACCTGAGTACTCCCGCTGTATCCACAGAAAAGTCCCCACCCTGATCCTGCCGAAGCTGATCTCGAATCCTCACAAGCTCGGGGTCCTCACTCTGTTTCTCTCTAATCCTGTCCAACAGAGTAGGCTGCAAGACCATGGACATAAGTCTTGCAGAACCCCAGGGGACACCACCTCTATATCCAAGCGCCTCAACTGCTCTCTCAAGGGCATCTGCTGGGTAATCAACAAACTCAAGGACTGCCCTGATCGCCTGCTCAAGGCGTCTGCGACCACATTGGCTTTGCCGGGATGATACTGAATATTCAGATCAATCCTTTAGCAGCTCTAGCCACCGGCGTTGCCTCAAGTTGAGTTCCTTCTGGGTGAACAAATACTTCAAACTCTGGTGGTCGGTGAAGATCTCACAATGCTCGCCATAAAGATAGTGCCGCCAAAGCTTCAAAGCAAAGACAACAGCGGCTAGCTCCAAGTCATGCGTAGGGTAATTTTTCTCATAGTCCTTTAGCTGGCGCGAAGCATAAGCGATTACCCTACCATGCTGCATCAACACACATCCTAGGCCGCTGTGGGAGGCATCACTGTAAATCACGAATCCCTCTCCCATAACTGGTAGTGAAAGGACTGGCGCTGTAATCAACCTCTGCTTCAACTCCTCGAAGCTCTGCTGACACTGCTCTGTCCACACAAACTTGATCCCCTTCCTAGTCAACCGAGTGAGGGGAGTAGAAAGCTTCGCAAAGCCTTCTACAAAACGACGGTAGTATCCTGCAAGGCCCAAGAAGCTGCGCACCTCTGTCACCGTCGTGGGTCTAGGCCAATCCCGAACTGAATCAATCTTCGCCGGGTCCACTGCCACTCCTGCGGCTGAAACTACGTGGCCTAGAAAAGAAACCTCCCGAAGCCAAAAAGCGCACTTCTTTAACTTGGCATACAACTTCTTCTCTCTCAGAAGCTGCAGCACTATCCTCAAGTGCTCCTCGTGCTCCGTGTCACTTCGGGAGTAAACCAGAATGTCATCAATAAACACAACTACAAAACGATCCAAGTAGGGCTGAAACACTCGGTTCATTAGATGCATAAATGCGGCTGGGGCATTAGTCAATCCAAAGGTAGCACTGTGAACTCATAATGCCCATACCGAGTCCTGAAAGCTGTCTTGGACACATCCTCGGCCCTCACCTTAAGCTGGTGGTAACCGGACTGAAGGTCGATCTTGGAGAAGACCGTAGCTCCCTGAAGCTGATCAAACAAATCATCAATCCTGGGGAGAGGATACTTGTTCCGAACGGTCACTTTATTCAACTCTCGATAATCCACACACAATCTAAGTGATCCGTCCTTCTTTTTCACAAAAAGAATCGGCGCTCCCCACGGAGAGACGCTAGGTCTGATGAACCCTCGATCCAAAAGATCCTGCAATTGAGCCTTTAGCTCTCTCAACTCTGCTGGGGCCATCCTGTAGGGCGCTTTAGAGACTGATGTAGTTCCAGGGACTACATCAATCACAAACTCTATCTCTCGATCCGGCGGCATGGATGATAACTCCGAGGGAAAAACATCCGGGTACTCGCAGACAACAGGGATGTCCTCGAGTCCGGGCATCGCCGTAGGCGCCTCTACAACAGTCGCAAGAAAAGCGACACAGCCTCTACTCAACATCTGTCGGGCTCTGGCGGAAGACACTGTCACTGCAAACAATGCACTCTGACATCCCCTATACACATACTCCTCCTGACCCGGCTCCCGAAGGGTCACAGTCCTCAATCTACAATCAATAGTAGCATAGAACCGGGATAACCAATCCATACCCAAAACCACATCAAAATCCTGAAGTCGGCGCAAGACAACAGGTCAATGGGTAAAATCCACGGTCCTAACTGCACTGGGCAGGACCAACAGCACTCATCTACATGCAATACACAACCCGGAACCTGGACCTCTAATGCATGAGTCAATGGCCCATCTCAAACCCATGCGAAGATGCAAATGTACTACTGATGAAGAATGTGATGCTCCAGTATCAAAAAGTGCTCGAGCACGGGTAGAGGAGATAAGAACAATACCTGCTACTACCTGATCCGCTGCTGTGGAATCCTCGACCTGAGCGGCGTACACTCGCCCGCTCGCTGGAGGTCGTCTCTCAGACTGTCGTGAGGAGGTGGCACGATCCCCCGGGTGAAGCTCGGCGAAGCTCCCACTGCCTGTAGGGGCAAGGGAGAAGTCGATGTAGTCGACGGTGCTGAAGACCCTGCCCTCGGGCAAGTCCAAGCTATATGTCCCGGCTGTCCACATCGATAGCATCTGCCCTGTCGCTGCTCGCACTGCTGAGGTGCGTGAGGCCCGCCACAAATCACACACTGATCGGAGCGCCTCTGCTGCTGCTGCTGCTGCTGTCTAGGCGGCCGATGACCCCCTGGCCTCTGCCTCCTCTGTGACCCGCGGCCTCGAGGCTGAATCTGTGGCTGCGGTGGTCTCGGGGGCCTCGGTCTGCTTGACTGCCCAAAATCCTGAGGTGTGGGGCGCTTCTCCCCGGAGCTGGTCCCTGGCGCCTCGCCCCTCTCTGTCATAATAACGGTCCCTCGGGAGACCCATCGAGCTCGCTCAATAGCTGCGTCCAAGGTAGGTGACCGATGGGAGTGGACGTGATGGTAGATATCCTGGTGCAATCCTCTCTCAAATAGATCAACCCTCTGCGGCTCATCTGGGGCGACGTATGGAACACTGTTCAGTAAGCGCTGAAACTCTCGTATATACTCCTGTAGGGGTCGGCTACCCTGCTGTAGCCGTCGAAGATCTCCCTCGAGTTTCTGCTTTGCACTGTCGGGGAAGTAAGCCCCACGCAGTAAAGCTCGAAACTCGTGCCAAGTCAGCAACTGTACGCCCGGCGGTCCAACAGGGCGAACCCGACGCCACCAAGTCTCGGCGTCTTTCTCCAAAAAGTGAGTTCCCAGGTGCACTTGATACTCCTCCTTGATGAAAAGATTCTCGAATAATTTCTCCATAGCTGCAATCCAGTTCTCGACCTCCCACGGCTCCGAGCTCAGACCAGCGAACCGCGGGGGATGGAACTGGCTAATATATGACAGTCGATCCGTGAGCTCTCTCTGCTCTGCCTCCGTCAAAGGAGCAATCTGTGACGAGGTCGCCGAGGTAGCTACTGGGGGCGTCGCTGGAGGTGCTCTCGAGAGTAACCTTACCAACCGTTCCACATTCTCTTGCTGGGCCTTGGCTGCCTCCTCCTGGCGCCTAACTGTCTCCTCCTGGCGCCTGGCTGTCTCCTCCTGGCGTTTGGACGCCTCATCTTGGCGTTGCAACGCCTCCGACAAATGGGCCACTTGGGCCCGCAGCGCCTGAACCTCTCCCTGATCAACAGGTGGAGCCTCCTGCCGCTCAGGCTCCTCGTTGCGGCTGGGTGAGCCCTCGTCGTAGCTCGACGTCTGGGAGGCATCGCAATCCTGAAATCAAAACCGAACATCAGGACCAAGAATCACTCAACCCAATCAAACGAGAGTCTATACATGTTACCCATTCTAAAGCGTAATGTCGTCTGCAGCCGACATGTCCCCTTTAGAGAATAAACATGCAAAATTACTCACCCCAACCCCTGGGGGAGTTACAACTCAATCATGACTCTCGCAGAAATCACGTCTCTCTCGATAGTCAACCTACTGTCCAGCTAAAAGCCTAGGGTCTCTAAGTCCTCAATGACCTACAAACCTAGGCTCTGATACCACTCTAATCTGTCACGCCCCGGGGTCGAAACTGCGACCCGGGCTCGCTAACAGATCCGCCATCTGTACGGAAACTGCCGTACAGACGAAGCGTCTACCCTGCAAATAAATCTATAGCTAACAGATATCAGAGCAAAAGTAAGTACATGCTATAGAAAGGAAACAGAACAACTGTACTAGAGTAAATAAAATCCAAGATACAAGCTGTCCTCAAGATACAAAAATAACATCTCTCAAAATCTCACTCTACAAAAGTGGAAACTCAAAAGGGTACTGCTACCTCTCCACTAAACTGACTCGGGTAAGCGACTAGTCGGCCACGCCCTTACCTCGATCTGAAGACTCCGCACGGGAAGGAGTCGGAGCAGCTGCCTCAGGAAAACCTGCACCGCAGCGGGTGTGAGAACTACTACAAAGGTAGTTCCCAGTGGGTACCGTCCTCAAAGCACACGGTATGCCCACTAAGTCCACCGGAGGCACAAAAAGGTAAACAAATAGATAGATAGATAGATATGAAAACTGGAAATCTATCTCTATATGCCTCTACATATGCTCAAAGGAAAAACACTCATCTATGAACATGCAGTGCAACTCACTCACACATCTCACCCAAATCTCAATGACTGTCCTCTTTGGACCAGTCAAGATAAAGTCAAGCCTGCGCTCATCTACTGCCGCACATCCCGAGGAACGGACTTACGTAGGGTGTCCCTCAAGGACTCTCAGTAACTCATCGCAGCCTCGTCAGGCTCGGTATCATCATCGCACCCGGGGCGTAGCTCGAGGGGAGCGACCCCACCGAACTCAAGTATCTAAAGTATCTCATAACTGGCAAACATGCCAGGCTCAGCAGGCTATAATCCACGATCAAATAGATCGGAACACAGTGGATACACGACACACACTCACGTCAAGGTCGGAGTAAACTCCACGACTGAATCTGAAGTGCTCAAATAGAACCCCCAATGACACTAGTAAAACTCAAAAGCCACAGAAAGGCTCTAATAATCAACAAATATCTCCTCGGCCCCCCGGCACGAGAGAACATGCTCCCCGAACCCATGCAGCATCACTAGAACCCTCAGACATTTTAAAACCATTTTTAAAAGTCGGTTTTCCAATAAAACAAGCTTCAGATTTTTAAAACGGTTCGGGAGCTTAAATGAGGCCAACCGAGTACACAGTCTAGTGTCATATAATGTCAAGAGTCCACTAAAAATACTCTGGGGTTCAGATAATATTTCTATGATTTTCTAGGCAACTATCAGATCATTTAACAGCTAAAATATACAGTTTTGACATGATCAAAGTGCGTTCTGAAGCATTAGAGGGCATTCCACGATTTTTAGAAGAAAATCCAACCCACCTCAAATGCTTTCCGAAGGCCGCGCCGAAATCGGTGAAGAAACGGGCGCAATCTGACGAAAAACTGAACTGCGCCTCTCGCGCGCGCGCGCACCGTCGCGCGTCTCGGAAAAATCCACGGAGCTCCAAACAACCTCCACAGCACCCAGCTAGGCCACCATAAAAATCTCAGCTCAATCCGATCACTCCAGTCCACGAATCAAGCATGCGTAGAGTTGCGGATTTGCACAGTAATCCCTCTGCATGCAGCCCGAGAGCACAGGGAGAGAGCAAGGATAGAAATTAACTCAAATTACCATTCAAAACCAACAATAAAACCCAAGAGGAGAATCAAAGAGTCCAAATCCACAATCTCCAACAATCAATTTACCTCAATTTGCTCCTCGCGTGCGCAGGTTGACCCGGTCAACACCCTCAAGCAGCACGAACCAGGACTCCCTGCTTCTTCTCTCTACTTCCTCCTTCTTCTTCTTCTCAGGCAGCAAGGAATGGAGGAGGATGGATAAGGGATGAGATAAGGTGAGGGAGCTGTGTTGAGGGGTATAAAATCAACGCGGGGGAGTAGTTGGAACAGAAGAAGCCCATACCTCGGTTTACTGTGCAAGTCCGGGCCATATCGGGCTCCCCCTGTGCCTGTGTACCGGTACCACCCACTTGGTACCGGTACACAGCCCTGGTTCCGGAACCAAGCACCTGGTTCCGGAACCAGCCACCCAAAACTCCAGAAACAGCTCGAAAATCTCCAGAATCGCCCCGTCAACTCACTTTCTCGCCTCGGGACTTCCGCATCACCCCGAAACCAACCGAACACCCCTGTAAAAACATATTACACATGTCCCAAGGGTTCAACTCACATCAAAACCATCCAAGAAGCCAAAGCTCGACCCGCAAGCTCTCAAGCCGACGCCAACTCACTTTCCTTCAAAAAGACTTCCGCGTCGCTCCGGGACCACCCGAACCTCTCTGTAAATACAAACAGAAACTGCTGAAGGTATTTCCACAATACCAGGCTGCCCCGTGGAGTCGGCACACTGCCCGAAGCTCCGGAACTCTACACGGTGTCTTGAGTCTTGAAGATTGAAGTTGAAGAATTGTGGATCAGTAGTTACATCAATTCAAGAGAAAGTATTCAAGAGGATCAGGTATGTTTAACTAAATAATTGTGGTGATCCGAATACTTTCTTATAGTGTAGAAACACTTGGATGAACTTTTATTTGCATAAAAATCAAAAACTGGACATGGGACATGTTCAGGATCCGGATCAGATCTTGCAATCCGGATCCCGAAGGGTACTTGTTCATTGGCAATTTCAATCCGGATCCTAGGCCATTCCGATCCGGATCCCGAACATGGGACTTTGCTGAATTGCATGAACGATCCGGATCGGACCTTGCAATCCGTATCCCGAACCCTTGGTTTTCTGGAATCGTCAATCTCGTTACGACGATCCGGATCACAGTAAATCCGATCCGGATCGCCGTCCTGAAAATTTCCAGATAAGGTAGTGTTTTGATTCTTATCTCTTTCCAAAGGTTTCTAAACTATAAATAGACATTTAGGGTTTCTCAAAAACGTGGGAGCTACGGCCGATCTTTTTATAAAACTCTTGAGAGCACCCTAGAGGCTAGGTTTTTATCGATCTTTTATAGCCTCTTTTAGGTCAATTCGACGGTTCTTTCAAGAACAAATCTTTTGTCGAATTGATCTAATCTTTGCTTAGAGATTTTTCTACGGTTCCTCAATGAGAATCTAAGCAAAGGATCACCATCGAAGTCAATATTCTTATCGACTGAGTTTGCGTCGTGGATTCGACGTGGCATCGTGGATTCGGTGTGCTAAAGGCGTTTCGTGGATTCGAAACGTGTGCTCGTGGATTCGAGTGGCGTTCGTGGATTCGAACGTGTGCAGTGCGCGTGCAAAATCGGTGGAGCGCGAGGTCCAAGAAATTGAAGGAGGGGTTAAATCCGTGGAGACGGTAATCACCTTGTTATTCTTCTTTTCTTAGGGATTGTTATTGCGTGGATATCCAACGGTCAGCGCAAGGTCCGAAGAAGCTGAAGGAGGGGTTTGAGTCCGTGGAGTCGGTAATCACCTTGTTATTCTTCTATTCTTATTGGATTGTTATTGCGTGTTGGTCCCGTGGTTTTCTCCTGGATTGGAGTTTCCACGTAAATCTCGGTGTGCTGTTTTATTTTCCGCATTGGTTTTATTTTGCACTGAGATTTGGTTTTTTAAGTATTACACCTATTCACCCCCCCTCTAGTTGTTTGATAGTACCTATTAGATCCTTTGGGATTCATAACTCAACACACAGTCCCCAAATGGATCCCAACAACACTAGCACTGGTCAAAACACACCTACTAGACTCCACTCGGTCCCCCTGACACGAGTGAAACAAGAAAGGCAATATCTGTAATAAACCCAATCTAGTGCCACCAGTAAAACTGGCATTGCCTGCTCAGCGGAATCTGCACACAAGGCTCGAAACCGCGGGATCGGCCCGCACGGCTCGCATCCCAAAATAAGTATCAGACCGGCACACAAGGCTGGGTCCGAAAAGCCTACCTCCGGAGTGGCACTCGAGGGGAGCGACCCACACGAGTAAAATATCTCAGTAACAAGTATCTCTGTATAGCAGGACTTTGATCACAAATCTGATCAAAGTGGGAAAACTCAACCACAAAAGAAAGACCCGACCTCAATCGGATGCAACTAAACGATAAGTGGGAAACTCCATCCACTAGAGAAAACTGATACCCAATCTGGTGCATAGATAAGCATCCGGTCAACCGCCCAATATCCGCGGTTGCCGCAAAGCCCCACAACTAATCCAACCTGTCCCAGACACAAAGTCCCGACTACACTACCCAGACCTCTGCTCGAACCCGAGCAACACTGACCACCTGACTAACAAGAAGGAGAAAGGAAAAGCATAGTTTCTCCTAAGTCAAGTTCCAATAAGTAGTGTAGCAATAAAAGGTGGCCTAACTATATGTCCATACAAGCATGCATTTGTCCTCAAGAATGATATAAGAAAGTAAACCACATGTCTACACCTGATCATAATCCTCGATCATAATAACTCCTCAGAGTGAAAATCCGCACATAGCTACAAAATCCTGTCCCAAAGCATAAACCAACCACATGAAAGGCTATGTGCTAACATGGCATGTTACATGATCTCATAGGGTAACATTAACCTAGGTAAGCTTACACTATTCACCGACATAAACACCCAAATCATGCAAGTCCTCAATACACAACATGAATATTATTCCTGCAATCATTTATACAATTTTCATTATCAAGCTTACCTACCTTACAAACATAAGCCATGTACCCTAAACATGCATGCATCCTAACATACAGAATTAGAGAACCGTCCACCGGTTCTGGAAACAAAGCACCCACCTGAAGTGCTTTCCACAGGCAAAGCCGAAGTCGGTGAAGTGTGTAGACGCTCACAGTCCAAAATCTGCCAAAATTACACCCTCGGTACATGTCGCGCAAGCCTTGGCTCCAAACAACTGAAAAACCCGGAATCCACTATGTCCAATTTCTCCAGTTCCAACAGGTCCAGCAACACTTGCAAAACACCCCTGGGTACAACAATAAGGTCCAACATTACACTTAATCCAAAATATTCCAAGTATATACAACATTAGAAAACAGCCCCGAAGATGTACAGTTTTCACCTGCAGAATGGATTTTTAAAAATCCAACAAAATTACTGTCGCGTTCCTCGCGTCGATACCTTCGAAACGAGTACCTGCACGTCAAATCCGAGCCCCGTAGGCCGAGTTACAAATTCCACAACACAGGGCGCTCACAAACACACAACCACACATCTGTATTTCCATGCACAGATAAAGGGCGAAAAAATATACCTTCGGGCAAGCCTCAGAAAAATCCAATAAAAATACTGTGACAATCCTCGCGTCGAGTAGATGAAAAAAGTATAAGCACGTCGCCATCCGATGCCCGGTTGCGGAGATAAAAATCCGGCAAGGTGTTGCTGTCCAGAATTCCTCACAGAAAATGAGGTCTCAGTAAGCATGGGAAAACTCCTCGAAAAGCGAGAAACTAGGGGAAGCAGAAAATACCAAGATCGTAGCTCTGTCTGTCGCGGATCCAACGGCGCAAGAATCGCCTGAACGGTGGTCGGAGTAGGCCGGGGGAGCTCGCGCACCGAAACGCGACGGAGAGGAACCCAAATGGACGAGCGTCGTGCCGCGCCGTAAAAATGGAAACTCGATAAGCATGCCACCAAAAATCCTAGAAATCCTCCAGAGGGTGCGCAACAAGTAGGGGAGCAACTTTACTGCAGACCTCCAGTCGGTTTGAAGCTCAGAAATGCGAAAAGAAGGGAAGAAGAAGAGGCTTGGATCCCTTTTATAGGCTCCAGAAACAAATGAAGAAATGACGGCTGTGTCCCCACTTCCGGGCGCCCGAAAAATCCGGGCTGCTACAGTGTTGGGCCCGGCCCAACACTGTGCAGGCCCGAATCCTCCACGGGCCTCCACGTAGCCCGCCGAACAGGCGACAACAACGACCGCCGCTCACAACGCGACACGTGGCACCCCCAGACGCCGACACGTGGCCGCCCACGCGCGGGAACAGCGCGTCAACGCGCCCACGTGCTCCCTGCGCCCGCCGCCTGCGCCTCTGCACGCACGCTTCCCGAGGCGCTCCCCAGCCTGCTCCGTGGACCGAGCATGCTACACCGCACCAACCACGCCGCCACGTGTCACCCTCCGGTACACCGTACACCGCGCTTTTCCCGTGGACCGCGCCCGCTGCGCCGGCCCAACCGGGATCCGCCACGTGGCCCGCGCCCGGTGCACGCCTCCGCGGTGGACCGCGCACCTGCCCGCGCCTGCACCGCCGCGCTCCACCGCCGCCGGTGCCGGAACAGTACCAAGAAGCCTCAAAAATTGCGCGCGCCATCCGGGCTCCGAAAAATACAAGTGAATAGTCCAATTTCATCGTTTTCGCGCGCTGAATCCAAATCCGAAGTCCATTTTGCCAAATTCCAACTCTAAAAATTGCCGAAGGCATCCGGAAAGGTGTCCTTGATCCAAACTTCGCGCTGAGTCTAATTTTAATATCCATTGCACGTGAAACCACTTCTAAAGCTCCGACGGAGTCCACCGATCACCTACGTGATCCATCTTAAGCCCGAAGTCCATCACTTGCGTCCAAATCGTGCACAAACCCCGCCGACGTGCAACATAGGCCTCCAGAAGCTGTAGAGGCAACAGTGCTCCATAAGTGGGAATTTCGGGTCTTCACATTATCTTAGGGGATAACCTAAGGACATTGGATAGAGTGATTGGCATAGAGTCAGTGAACTCAAGGGTAAGCATGACATGGAACTTAGGTAAAGGAAACCTAAGGTGAACTAGTGGAGTTAAACTCTCAAACAGGAAATTAGAGTGAGTGTAACTCTAAGTTAAATGTGGAACAGGAAATTAGAGAGTGAGTGTAACTCTAAGTTAAATCTGGAACAGAAAATTAGAGTCAGTGTATGTCACGCCCCGGAACCCGGGCTCGCCAACAGATCCGCCGTGCACACGGGATTTTCCGAGTACACGAAGCGCTGGTAACTGCTCCGATATAATATGAACAATAAAAGAGCATAATACAGACTGAAGTAGAATAACCACATAGTATCTCAGACTGGAACTACAAATAAAGCAGTAATAAGTACAATAATCTCTCAGCTCACCAAATAGTACAACCTGCTGGCAGAAGCCAGACCCAAATAAAAGGAGAATACCACAGTCTGAGTGAAGGGTACAACGTCTATTTACAGCTCTCAATCTCACAGGAGATCTATCTATTCGGCGATCCCCTTACCTTGATCCGCTGCCGAAGGCCTAGCAGCTCCTGCAGATGACTCTGCAAAATAAAGGAGAAGAAAGAAACAGAAAATAACAATGGGGGGTGAGAACTACCAGATAAACCAGCAGCCTCCCCTAGTGGGTAAAACCTCAACTCTGACGCCCACTAGGACTACTAGAGGAAAAAGGGAGAAGTGGTAAAATACATAAGATGCTGAAACAGGAAAACTACCACTACTATGCTGTCAAAACTGTATGCATGCATCAGAAATGGTATCTGTCCAAATAAATCCAATCTAGACACCAGTAACAACTGGTACTGCCTGCTCAGCGGAATCTGCACACACGGCTCGAAACCGCGGGATCGGCTCGCACGGCTTGCATCCCAACATAAGTATCAGACCGGCACACACGGCTGGGTCTGAAAAAGCCCACCTCCGGAGTGGCACTCGAGGGGAGCGACCCACACGAGTAAAGCATCTCTGTCATCAGTATCTCAAGTATCTCTGTAGCACATATCTCAATATAGCAGGACTGGATCATAACTATGATCAAAGTGGGAAATCCATCCCTACAGAAACCCAATCCCCAGCTGATGCAATAAACCAGACTCAACCCAATCTGATGCAAGGGTAACATCTGGTCGACCGCCTACTGTCCGCGGTTACCGCAATACCCACAAATCCACAATCTAATGCAATCTCGACTACACTATCCCAAACCCCTGCTCACACATGAGCAACAAGCCTCTGGATGCACAGGATAACAATGAAACATGTACAAATCCCAAGATGATAGTGTAGCAATAAATAGTGGCTAACTAGATGAGCAAGAAAGCATGCCATTATTTAAAAGCTGTAGAAAAGTGTCAAATATTTATTTAAAAAAGATTGATTGTTATAAAGTATTGCATGCGAGATTATAGCCTTTGTCCCAATCACAGTGTCCCAATATAAGTCATCATATAATTGTGGGTTAAATTTTAGGAGAGTTCGTCCCAGCGGTTCTCGTCAATTGTCATATTAATTCGTCCCAATAGTTCTCATCAATTGTCCTGTTAGTTGTCCTGTTAGTTTGTCTGTTAGTTCTTATCAATATCATATTAGTTTGTCCCAGTGGTTCTCATCAATTGTCATATTAAATTTAGGGGAGTTCCAGTAATCCCAGTGAGCTTGTCAAAAATGAGGTAAGCAACAAGCCCACCTCGAACAGCTCAAATCACACCCATGTTGAGTTATATGTAATCCAAAGGATCTAAATAGGTACTATCAAACAACTAGAGGGGGGGTGAATAGGTGTAATACTTAAAAACTCAATCTCAGTGCAAAATAAAAACCAATGCGGAAAATAAAAATAGCACACCGAGATTACGTGGAAACTCTAATCCAAGAGAAAAACACGGGACCAACACGCAATAACAATCCAATAAGAATAGAAGAATAACAAGGTGATTACCGACTCCACGGACTCAACCCCTCCTTCAGCTTCTTCGGACCTTGTGCTGACCGGTTGGATATCCACGCAATAACAATCCCTAAGAAAAGAAGAATAACATGGTGATTACCGTCTCCACGGATTTAACCCCTCCTTCAATTTCTTGGACCTCGCGCTCCACCGATTTTGCACGCCCACTGCACACGTTCGAATCCACGAACGCCACTCGAATCCACGAGCACACGTTTCGAATCCACGAAACGCCTTTAGCACACCGAATCCACGATGCCACGTCGAATCCACGACGCAAACTCAGTCGATAAGAATATTGACTTCGATGGTGTCCTTTGCTTAGATTCTCAATGAAGATCCATGGAAAAAATCTCTAAGCAAAGATTAGATCAATTCGACAAAAGATAGATCTTGGAAGAACCGTCGAATTGACCTAAGAAGGCTTATTAAAGAAGATCGATAAAACCTAGCCTCTAGGGTTGCTCTCAAGAGTTTTATAAAAAGATCGGCGTAGCCCACGTTTTTGAGAAACCCTAAATGTCTTTTATAGTTTAGAAACCTTTGGAAAGAGATAAGAATCAAAAACTACCTTATCTGGAAATTTTCAGGACGGCGATCCGGATCGGATTTACTGCGATCCGGACGTCGTAACGAGATTGACGATTCCAGAAAACCAAGGGTTCGGGATCCGGATCGCATTGCCCGATCCGGATCGTTCATACAAAATCAGGAAAACTTAACATTCGGGATCGGATCGGAAATGCATGGATCCGGATCGAAGTCTTGTATGAAGCAACAACTTCGGGATCCGGATCGTTGGCTCTGATCCGGATCCTGAACATGTCCGAACACCAGTTTTGATTATTATGAATAAAAGTTCATCCAAGTGTTTCTACACTATAAGAAAGTATTCGGATCACCAAAATTATTTAGTTAAACATACTGATCCTTGAATACTTTCTTCTTGAGATTGATGTAACTGATCCCCATTCTTCATCTTCAATCTTCAAGACTCAAGACATGAGTGTCAACTTGAGCTCTTGTGAATCTTCTAAGTCTTTGATTGCTGATGACAATTTGATCCCTTTAAGACTCTGACTCAACTCACGACATGACTCACGAAATTATGCCAAGCCAAAAATGCCGTAACAATCTCCCCCTTTGGCAATTTCGTGACAAAACCAAAAATACATAAAAGCGCTCAAGTCACTCATCTTAAACCAAAAAAATTGAAATCAATGCTCATCACCAAAACATTGATTTTCTTTGCGTGAAAGATCCAATAAATACAAAATTACATTTGAACCAACCAGCTCTAGAACATACTCTATGACTTAGGACTTGGAGTCTTAAAGTGATGTTATTCCTCAAAACAAAACTCCAACGACATCAAACATAGTCCGTTTAGAAATTAAGAACCAAAATCATGCATTTGATCATCTTCCTTTGGTTCTTTTGTTTTTCGGCTCTTTCAATTTTTCTTTGTTCCCCCTATCTGGAGCATCCTAAAAGGTTCTCAATGTTCTTGAGCTCTAGTTCTCCCACTTTGTGGTACGATCATCATTTCCTCTCCCCATTTTTTAATTTTCGATTCGTTTGTCCCTC
>JAQNDB010005066.1:0-21010 GCA_029204045.2 Tillandsia leiboldiana | reverse complement strand
CCGGGCAGTTAGCAACCTTTAGGAACAGTGCGTCAGTTGACTGTTGTTGGTTTTTATATATTAAGGATCCACGATCTAAATAGGTACTATCAAACAACTAGAAGGGGGGGTGAATAGGTGTATACTTATAAAACCAATCTCAGTGCAAAATAAAAACCAATGCGAAAATAAAAATAGCACACCGAGATTTACGTGGAAACTCAATCCAGGAGAAAAACCACGGGACCAACACGCAATAACAATCCACTAAGAATAGAAGAATAACAAGGTGATTACCGACTCCACGGACTCAAACCCCTCCTTCAACTTCTTCGGACCTTGCGCTCACCGATTGCACGTCCACTGCACACGTTCGAATCCACGAACGCCACTCGAATCCACGAGCACACGTTTCGAATCCACGAAACGCCTTCAACAACCGAATCCACGATGCCACGTCGAATCCACGACGCAAACAGCCGATAAGAATATTGGCTTCGATGGTGATCCTTTGCTTAGATTATCATTGAGGAACCGTAGAAGGAATCTCTAAGCAAAGACTAGATCAATTCGACAAAAGATAGATCTTGAAGAACCGTCGAATTGACCTAAAAGAGGCTATAAAGAAGAACGATAAAACCTAGCCTCTAGGGTGCTCTCAAGTGTTTTATAATTAATCGGTAGTTCTTGAGAAACCCTAAGTGTCTATTTATAGTTTAGAAACCTTTGGAAGAGATAAGCATCAAAAACTGACTTAACAGAAATTTTCCGCACGGCGATCCGGATCGGATTTACGGCGATCCGGACGTCGTCTTTTTTCAGCAATTCCTGAAAAAACAAGGTTCGGGATCCGGATGGAATTCTGATCCGGATCGGTTCAGGACTGGAATTCTGATCCGGATCGGTTCAGCTGGAATTCTGATCCGGACTCTGAACATCCAAATTTGTCCAGTTTTTGATTTTTAAGCAATGAAAACTTATCCAAGTGTTTCTAAATACAAAAATGTATTCGGATCACCAAATTATTTAGTTAAACGTACCTGATCAATCCGAATCCATTTTCTTTGAGATTGATGTATGATCCACAATTCTTCAACTTCAATCTTCAAGACTCAAAACACTGAGTGTCAACTTGAGCTCTTGTTGAATCTTCTCTAAGTCTTTGATTGCTGATTGACAATTTGATCACTTCAAGACTCCGACTCAACTCACGAAATATGCCAACACAAAAGCCGTAACAATCTCCCCCTTTGGCAATTTCGTGACAAAACCCAAAAATACATAAAACGCTCAAGTCACTCATCTTAAACCAAAAAATCGAAACTCAATGTCATCACCAAAACATTGACTTTCTTTGCGTGAAAGATCCAATAAACAAAAATACATTTGAACCAGTCTTAGAACAAACTCTATGACTTAGGACTTGGAGTCTTAAAGTGATGTAATCCTGCAAAACAAAACTCCAAACAAAATCAAAAGTTAGTCGTTAGAAATTAAATGTAAATCCTACATTTGATTCGTCCTTTTGGTTCTTTTTGTTTTTCGGCTCCTTTTTCATCATCTTTTCTTTTTCTCCCCCTATCTTGAGCATCTCTGTTCTCCCCCTATCTCTGTTCTCCCCCTTTTTGTCACAAATTGTCAAACAGTGAAATACTAGACAAAAGGAAATCACTAACACCATTAGTTCATAGAGAAAGAGAGATAAAAGCTCAGTTCCGGTATATAACAAAAAAGCAGATTGCGTACCGGTACTCGAAAGCAAAAATCAAATAATTTCTTGAAACAAATCCAGATTTTGAAATATTTCAAATACCGATTTGTATTCCATCAAGAAAACAATTTAAGTGCTTGAAATAATATGAGATCACATAGATGTCATTCAATCCAATTAATTTTACAAAAATTAAAAAGATTTACTCCGAAATCATGAAAAACAAAGATAAAACATTATAAACCGTTTTTCATGTTATATTCATCAAACACAAGTCATCAAAAATAATCTTGAGATCCAAAGTCTATCAAGATGTAACGGATTTACAAAGATGACTTACAGAGATTTCCAAATGACATCAATTTGATTTCTACCCTTTCAAATTGAGATAAGCACTAAAATACCTAAGGGTGGCTCTTTGAGCATCTTTTAACTATCCCACCTTATACCAACCAGGAGATTGTTCAAAATAAGAACTTTGAATATAAATCTCCGAATGCTTCAACTAAAAATTCTCATAAAATATTTTCAAGCATCCATAAACATGTGGTAGCTTCACACACAAACCGGACGACCGGGGTGGCAGCTCTTTCCAACATGTGGTGGTAGTTTTCACACTCCTTTCGGATGTAACTCTTTCCACATCTTTTGCAATTCATTTCATTACCCTTGTAAGAATGCAATCTCTTACGTGAAAGAATTAAATCCCAAATTTTAGTCTATCGGTTGTCTCACGTTTATCACAATGAATTCACACAACCGAGATAGATTAAGCATCTAAAGATCACACATGATTTCTAAAATTTGATGCTTATAATATCAAAAACTCCTATAATGAAGTATCTTCAAGATTATGATTATGGAGTAAAGTTGATATTCATATAAAATTAAATTGGAGTGATTGAAAGTGAAACCCTTTTTATTCAATGCACTTGTTCGTTAAAACCCTTTTGTTCAAAAACAAAACATAAAAACGAAGAGCATTGAAAACATGTAATGCAGAGATTAAGAAAAATATGAAAGGAAAACCAATCAAAGCATTACATACAGTCATAAGCTATTTAGAACTTAAGACAAGGAAAGATATCACCTTTCCGAATCCAAAATCGTCGGATTTTGGGTTGTCTTGATTCGTTGTGGCCGGGAGTTGATAGCTTTGACTGTTGATCCACCTTAGGTCTTTGCCTCGCAGTGATCCACTTGTATGATTGATGTTGTGGCTCGGACCTTTGGTGGGTTGAGTGAACTCCTTTGACTTGATGTGTCTTTTGATTCCGTTGAGTTCGCTCCGTAGATGAAGTTGCCGAAGAATTCTTCTTTCTCTTTTTCGGGCAATTCTTCACCAAATGTCCTTCAAGTCCACATAGGTGACAAGTTCTTCCTTTCAATTTAGTTGTGGAACTTGAAGCCTTCACAGTTTGGTTCTTTTTAAATCCCAAACCAACCTTGCTTGTTTGACCTAATCCGGACATACAATCAAGTTTCTTGGAACCGGTTGAAAGCCTTTGTATGTCGGATTTAAGTTGATGAACTTGCTTGGTCAAAGCTTGGTTGGTGACATGAATTTCCTCAAACTGTTTTTCTAGAAAACAATCTTGTAATATGGGATTTAGCGTTTGTTTCCGATTGATTTATCTTTTCTTGGAGGATTTTATTATTATCCAATAAAAGCTCTCGTTCCTCCTCGAGATCATGAAGTTTGATCTTTAAAGCATGATTCTCGTCTTGATTCTCAAGTCGTTGCTTCCTCAACTTCTTGATATGCTTGGCCATCTTCTTAGATTCCGCAAGAAGTTGTTGATATGCCTCAACGAGTTCTTCTTCGTCCGACTCCCCCTCACTTGATGACTCTCCGCCGGATGTTGATGTTTCATACAAAATCAAAGGAATAGAGTCAGTGACTAAAGATGATAAACAAACATTAGAAGAGGGAATTTGAGAGGCATGAAAGGCAACGACTTTTTCCTCTTTACTTGAGGTCGATTCATTAGAAGTAGAATCGTCCCAAGTTTTCGCTTGCAAAGCCTTCTTTTTATATGATTTCGGAGAAGGACAATCCGTTGAAATATGGCCGTAGCCTTTGCATCGATAACATTGGATTTCCCCTTCGAAATCATCTTTTTCTTTTCTTTAGAAGGTTTTGCAAAGCTTTGAGGTTAGAGGATTTAGAACCCGATGATCCTTTAGATGGTTTCGTGGATGAAGATCCATCGGTTCGATTCTTCCAAAATTTCCGACGAAATTTCTTTGTGATCCGCGCCAATTGTTCTTCAAAATCGGCAAAAGAGATTTCATCGTCGGAACTTGATTCGCTATCTTCTTCCTTTGTTGATTTGAATGCAATACCTGTAAGCTTAGAAGAAGACTTGGAAGAAACTTGATTAGTAGGAAAAGTCATTTCATAAGTTTGCAAAGCACCTACTAATTCCTCTACACTCATCTCATCCGGATGACTAACGGTTTCAATGGCGGTAACCTTTGCCCTAAACCGTTCCGGAAGAGTCCGAAGTATCTTTCTTACAATTTTCGACTCCGGGATCTTTTCTCCTAAATTAGCACAAGTATTGATTACATCTTGAAGTCTAGTGTAATAATCTGTAAACAATTCATGCTCTTCCATATGAATAGAGTCAAATTGACTTGTAAGCATCTGGAGCTTTTGAATTTTTACAAGATTAGTACCCTTATGTGTAATTTTGAGAATATCCAAATTTCCTTCGCGGTTTCACACGCGGGAAATTCGTGTAAACTCAGTCGAGGAAAGAGAATTAAATAAAGCGTTCATACCCTTCCCATTGTAAGAAGAACTTTCGAATTCCTCTTGGGACCATCTAGAGCGAGGTTTTGGGGTAGTAGATATTTCCTACTTCCTCAACAGGATGCACCCAACCGTATTCCACGGATTGCCATACCCGCTCATCAATTGCGATGAGAAAAGCTCTCATCCGCACTTTCCAATAAGCATAATTAGTCCCATCAAAAAGAGGAGGTCTATAATATTACCACTTACTCCCGACATGATAGATAAACCTAAAACCCGCTCTGATACCACTTGTTGATTTTTTATAATATTAAGGATCCACACGGATCTAAATAGGTACTATAAACAACTAGAGGGGGGTGTGAATCGGTGTAATACTTATAAAACCAATCTCAGTGCAAAATAAAAACCAATGCGGAAAATAAAAATAGCACACCGAGATTTACGTGGAAACTCCAATCCAGGAGAAAAACCACGGGACCAACACGCAATAACAATCCAATAAGAATAGAAGAATAACAAGGTGATTACCGACTCCACGGACTCAAACCCCTCCTTCAACTTCTTCGGATTTTGCGCTCACCGATTGCACATCCACTGCACACGTTCGAATCCACGAACGCCACTCGAATCCACGAGCACACGTTTCGAATCCACGAAACGCCTTCAACACATCGAATCCACGATGCCACGTCGAATCCATGACGCAAACAGCCGATAAAGAATATAGGCTTCGATGGTGATCCTTTGCTTAGATTATCATTGAGGAACCGTAGAAGGAATCTCTAAGCAAAGACTAGATCAATTCGACAAAAGATAGATCTTGGAAGAACCGTCGAATTGACCTAAAAGAGGCTATAAAGAAGAACGATAAAAACCTAGCCTCTAGGGTTGCTCTCAAGTGTTTTATAAATTAATCGGTAGTTCTTGAGAAACCCTAAGTGTCTATTTATAGTTTAGAAACCTTTGGAAAGAGATAAGCATCAAAAACTGACTTAACAGAAATTTTCCCGCACGACGATCCGGATCGGATTTACGGCGATCCGGACTGTCGTCTTTTTTTCAGCAATTCCTGAAAAAATAAGGTTCGGGATCCGGATTGGAATTCTGATCCGGATCGGTTCAGGACTGGAATTCTGATCCGGATCTGTCACGCCCCGGGTGTAAACCAGAACCCGGGCCCGCCAACAGATCCGCCGTGCACACAGAATTTTCTATGTGCACGAAGCGCTGGTAACCTGCTCAGATAGATAATATACAATAAAAGAGCATAAACAGAGCTGAACTAATAAAACTAAAGTAATCTCAGACTGAAATAAGCTACAAGCTGAAATAAAAGTACAATATACTCCCAGCTCACCATAATATACAACCAGCTGGCCAAAGCCAGACCCAAAAGGAAACTACTGAAGTCTGAGATACAAAAGGGGGTACAATAAAAACCTCGCTAGTCTCTCACTTGGGGTAGACGATCTAGCTAGTCGGCGATCCTCTTACCTCGATCTGCCGCTGAAGGCCCAGCAGCTCCCACAGATGACTCTGCAAACAAAGGGGAAAAGGACAGAAAACAACAATGGGGGTGAGAACTACTAGATAAACCAGTAGCCTCCCCCAGCGGGTAAAACCTCTAATGCTGACGCACCCACTGGGAATAAAGAGGCAAAAGGAAAGAACAGTGGTATGTAATAAAGACTGCTGGAAAAGGAACTACCACTACTATGCCTCTAAATGCAGTGCCAAAAGATAACTATATATATGCAACTATAAAGCTGACTGCCCAAAGAAAACCCAATCAGAGGGCCAGGAAATACTGGCACTGCCTGCTCTGTCATCACTCACAACTCACCAACTGACCGGCACCCATCACGGTCAAAAAGCCTACTCCGGAGTGGCACTCGAGGGGAGCGACCCACACGAGTAAAATATCTCTGTATCAATCATCTCTGTAACCGATGTCTCACAATAGCAGGACTGGATCATGACCATGATCAAAGTGGGAATACTCCATCCACTAATGCAACCCTGATCCCCAATCTGATGTGATAATAACATCCGGTCAACCGCCCAAATCGCGGTTGCCACTGTCTCCCACAATCCCCAAGAAGAGTCTAAACTGTCCCAGACTCAAGATCCAACTACACTATCTCAAGATCCCGATCTGACTCGATCGTCATGCATCGATAGAGAAGAATAACAATAAACATATTTTCTCCTAGTCAAATCCCATAATACAGTACTGCAGTAAAATGGTGGCCTAACTAGATGTCCAATTAAACATACAATTATTCCTTTAAAAAGTATTAGAAAAGTGACTAAGGTTTCTTGTAAAGAATTATTTTTAAAACATTATTGGATTATTTATTTGCATGCAGTTTAAGATATAGCAATTGTCCAACTTCATTGTCCCAGATTGATCACATAGAAGCTATCAATTAATTTAGGGGGGCCAATGCAATAGGTTCATATACCACGAGTTAACTATCACATTTATAATTGGGAAACTCTACTATTCCTAGTAAGCAAGTCAACAAAGAGGGAACGCAACCACCCACCTCGGAAAGCGTGCACAATACACCCAGAAAATACCTGCTGTCCTCTAAGCACACCGTCCGCTGAAACAGTATCCTACAACATCACACAAGTGTACACGGTGTAAAAACTACAAGTTCCAAACACATAATTGCTGTTTTTATAATCAGCACGCAAAACGAGGAATTTCACCTCTGTCTCGAGCTCCTAAAATCTCAAAAAAATCACGGTTATGTTCCTCACGAAAAGTAGCCCAAAATCGACTCTTGAATCGCCTCGATCTGATATTCCTACGCTGAGAAATAATTCGTCGAAGTCGCCGCTGTCCAAAAACCCAAACAGCAAAAGAGGGGGTCAAAACACCTCGGTAATCGTGCCAAGGAATCGGAATCCAGAGAAACCACGAACACAGAAAACGAAGCCCTACCTCTTAGGAACACACCGGCGAAGAAATCATCGAAAGAGGACTCCTGTACTGCGCAGGGGACTCCTCGGACTGAAATGCGACGATAACGGGCCAAGATTGGGGAAAAACGAGGCACACTGTAAAATTCGGATCGCCGCTGTCGAACTTTCAGAAAATCTGGGAATCGCACCACGAGGTAGAAAATAAGAAGATGAAAAACTTCTCTTAAGGCCCCTCCCACAGATTCTCTCTCTATCTCTCGGAAAACAGAGAAAAAGAAGGGAGGGGAGGCCTTTATATAGGCCCACAAAAACAATTGGGATAATACCCAACGTGTCCCCAGATTCGGGCTGCTACAGTGCGGCCCGGTACTTTCGGGCGGCTACAGTGCGGCCCGGCCCAAGGATTTCCGGGCGCGCACAGTGCGGCCCAGCCCAGCCCAGCCCGCGCACGGGATCCCGCCGCGTCCAACCGGCCGTCTGACCCGGCCAAGGGCCCGACACGTGTCCGCCAAACAGGCGGTAGCCGTGCGGGCCCAACGGGGAAGCGCCACGTGCCCCCCTCCCTGGGTCAGCACGCGTGCGGCGCCCGCCACTGGCGTGACGCCACGTGGGGCGGCGCCGCCCACCCGACACGGGTGCCTGTCAGTCAACGCGCCGCCCACGTGCGCGTACGGCCGCAGGCGCGCGCCCGCGGGTGCACCGCGCGCACCTGCGCCGTCCAACCCGGGGCCGCCACGTGGCGCGCCCCGGTCCACCGTGCACCGCGCACAACCCCGCCACTCCCCGGCTTGCCCGCGCTGCCCGCGCACGCTCCCGTGCGCCGCGCGCGCTGCACCGGCCCAACCAGCGCCTGCCACGTGGCCCGCCGGTCCACCGTGCACCGGCGGTCCACTCCGTGCACCGAGAGTGGTGCGCCGGCCCAATAATAGGCTGCCACGTGTCCCGGGATGGTCCACGGCTCCCCCCATGCACCAATTTGCGCAGAAAACTTCCGGGGGTCCGTTTTTGGGCATCCGGACTCCAAAATAAATAAGTAAATAGCCGTTTTCAAGCGTTTTTCCGCGCTGAATTCAAATACGGCCTCCGATTAGCCTGATTCCACTCCTAAAATTCGGCAAAGGCAGCCGAAGGTCAGGCTTGCTCCCAAATCCTCTCAGGTTCCAAACAACATATCACTTTGACATGTTGGGGCCCCACACACCAATAATAGGTGTTCTACACCCCGAAAAAGGGGCAAAACCACCGGGAAACCTGGGACACTACATCCTCCCTCACTAACAAAAGTTTCGTCCTCGAAACGAAAATCATATCTCAATCCTGAGCCTCGAACAGGTAGGGGTAGGCGTCCATCATTGCTGACTCGAGCTCCCACGTCGCCTCGCGCTCATCATGATTGCTCCAGAGGATCTTCACATAGGGAATGACCCGATTACGCAATTCTCTCACCTCTCGATTCAGAATCCGTAGTGGGCGCTCCTCATACCTCAAATCCTCGCTGATCTCAAGCGGCGTGAAGTCGATGACGTGCGATGGGTCGAAGACGTACCTCCTCAGTGTAGAAACATGAAAAATATCGTGGACACCAGCCAGTCTCGGGGGAAGTGCAAGTCGGTAAGCAACTGGCCCGATACGCTCCAATACCTCAAAGGGTCCAATGTATCGGGGACTGAGTTTCCCGCGAATACCAAACCTCCTTATCCCTTTGGACGGCGAGACTTTCAGAAATACATGATCTCCCACCTGAAACTCTAAGTCTCATCGCCGAACATTAGCATAGCTCCTCTGTCGACTCTGAGCGATCTGAAGGTGCTGTCGGATCACTCTGACCTTTTCTTCTGCCTCTAGCAACAAATCTGGTCCCAGAGTCCTTCTCTCCCCCACATCACTCCAATATAGCGGTGATCGACATTTGCGTCCGTACAACGCTTCAAACGGAGCCATTTGGATGCTCGCTTGAAAGCTGTTGTTGTACGCAAACTCAGCCAGTGATAAGTGTCGAATCCATCCACCGCCAAACTCTAGGATACAAGCCCTCAGCATATCCTCAAGGATCTGAATCGTCCGCTCAGACTGTCCATCAGTCTGTGGGTTTCACACGCGGAAATTCGTGTAAACTCAGTCGAGGAAAGAGAATTAAATAAAGCGTTCATACCCTTCCCATTGTAAGAAGAACTTTCGAATTCCTCTTGGGACCATCTAGAGCGAGGTTTTGGGGTAGTAGAATTTCCTACTTCCTCAACAGGATGCACCCAACCGTATTCCACGGATTGCCATACCCGCTCATCAATTGCGATGAGAAAAGCTCTCATCCGCACTTTCCAATAAGCATAATTAGTCCCATCAAAAAGAGGAGGTCTATAAATATTACCACTTACTCCCGACATGATAGATAAACCTAAAACCCGCTCTGATACCACTTGTTGATTTTTATAATATTAAGGATCCACACGGATCTAAATAGGTACTATCAAACAACTAGAGGGGGGGGTGAATAGGTGTAATACTTATAAAACCAATCTCAGTGCAAAATAAAAACCAATGCGGAAAATAAAAATAGCACACCGAGATTTACGTGGAAACTCCAATCCAGGAGAAAAACCACGGGACCAACACGCAATAACAATCCAATAAGAATAGAAGAATAACAAGGTGATTACCGACTCCACGGACTCAAACCCCTCCTTCAACTTCTTCGGATCTTGCGCTCACCGATTGCACATCCACTGCACACGTTCGAATCCACGAACGCCACTCGAATCCACGAGCACACGTTTCGAATCCACGAAACGCCTTCAACACATCGAATCCACGATGCCACGTCGAATCCATGACGCAAACAGCCGATAAAGAATATAGGCTTCGATGGTGATCCTTTGCTTAGATTATCATTGAGGAACCGTAGAAGGAATCTCTAAGCAAAGACTAGATCAATTCGACAAAAGATAGATCTTGGAAGAACCGTCGAATTGACCTAAAAGAGGCTATAAAGAAGAACGATAAAAACCTAGCCTCTAGGGTTGCTCTCAAGTGTTTTATAAATTAATCGGTAGTTCTTGAGAAACCCTAAGTGTCTATTTATAGTTTAGAAACCTTTGGAAAGAGATAAGCATCAAAAACTGACTTAACAGAAATTTTCCCGCACGACGATCCGGATCGGATTTACGGCGATCCGGACTGTCGTCTTTTTTTCAGCAATTCCTGAAAAAATAAGGTTCGGGATCCGGATTGGAATTCTGATCCGGATCGGTTCAGGACTGGAATTCTGATCCGGATCTGTCACGCCCCGGGTGTAAACCAGAACCCGGGCCCGCCAACAGATCCGCCGTGCACACAGAATTTTCTATGTGCACGAAGCGCTGGTAACCTGCTCAGATAGATAATATACAATAAAAGAGCATAAACAGAGCTGAACTAATAAAACTAAAAGTAATCTCAGACTGAAATAAGCTACAAGCTGAAATAAAAGTACAATATACTCCCAGCTCACCATAAATATACAACCAGCTGGCCAAAGCCAGACCCAAAAGGAAACTACTGAAGTCTGAGATACAAAAGGGGGTACAATAAAAACCTCGCTAGTCTCTCACTTGGGGTAGACGATCTAGCTAGTCGGCGATCCTCTTACCTCGATCTGCCGCTGAAGGCCCAGCAGCTCCCACAGATGACTCTGCAAACAAAGGGGAAAAGGACAGAAAACAACAATGGGGGTGAGAACTACTAGATAAACCAGTAGCCTCCCCCAGCGGGTAAAACCTCTAATGCTGACGCACCCACTGGGAATAAAGAGGCAAAAGGAAAGAACAGTGGTATGTAATAAAGACTGCTGGAAAAGGAACTACCACTACTATGCCTCTAAATGCAGTGCCAAAAGATAACTATATATATGCAACTATAAAGCTGACTGCCCAAAGAAACCCAATCAGAGGGCCAGGAAATACTGGCACTGCCTGCTCTGTCATCACTCACAACTCACCAACTGACCGGCACCCATCACGGTCAAAAAGCCTACTCCGGAGTGGCACTCGAGGGGAGCGACCCACACGAGTAAAATATCTCTGTATCAATCATCTCTGTAACCGATGTCTCACAATAGCAGGACTGGATCATGACCATGATCAAAGTGGGAATACTCCATCCACTAATGCAACCCTGATCCCCAATCTGATGTGATAATAACATCCGGTCAACCGCCCAAAATTCGCGGTTGCCACTGTCTCCCACAATCCCCAAGAAGAGTCTAAACTGTCCCAGACTCAAGATCCAACTACACTATCTCAAGATCCCGATCTGACTCGATCGTCATGCATCGATAGAGAAGAATAACAATAAAACATGTTTTCTCCTAAGTCAAATCCCATAATACAGTACTGCAGTAAAATGGTGGCCTAACTAGATGTCCAATTAAACATACAATTATTCCTTTAAAAAGTATTAGAAAAGTGACTAAGGTTTCTTGTAAAGAATTATTTTAAAACATTATTGGATTATTTATTTGCATGCAGTTTAAGATATAGCAATTGTCCAACTTCATTGTCCCAGATTGATCACATAGAAGCTATCAATTAATTTAGGGGGGCCAATGCAATAGGTTCATATACCACGAGTTAACTATCACATTTATAATTGGGAAACTCTACTATTCCTAGTAAGCAAGTCAACAAAGAGGGAAACGCAACCACCCACCTCGGAAAGCGTGCACAATACACCCAGAAAATACCTGCTGTCCTCTAAGCACACCGTCCGCTGAAACAGTATCCTATAACATCACACAAGTGTACACGGTGTAAAAACTACAAGTTCCAAACACATAATTGCTGTTTTTATAATCAGCACGCAAAACGAGGAATTTCACCTCTGTCTCGAGCTCCTAAAATCTCAAAAAAATCACGGTTATGTTCCTCACGAAAAGTAGCCCAAAATCGACTCTTGAATCGCCTCGATCTGATATTCCTACGCTGAGAAATAATTCGTCGAAGTCGCCGCTGTCCAAAAACCCAAACAGCAAAAGAGGGGGTCAAAACACCTCGGTAATCGTGCCAAGGAATCGGAATCCAGAGAAACCACGAACACAGAAAACGAAGCCCTACCTCTTAGGAACACACCGGCGAAGAAATCATCGAAAGAGGACTCCTGTACTGCGCAGGGGACTCCTCGGACTGAAATGCGACGATAACGGGCCAAGATTGGGGAAAAACGAGGCACACTGTAAAATTCGGATCGCCGCTGTCGAACTTTCAGAAAATCTGGGAACGCACCACGAGGTAGAAAATAAGAAGATGAAAAACTTCTCTTAAGGCCCCTCCCACAGATTCTCTCTCTATCTCTCGAAAAACAGAGAAAAAGAAGGGAGGGGAGGCCTTTATATAGGCCCACAAAAACAATTGGGATAATACCCAACGTGTCCCCAGATTCGGGCTGCTACAGTGCGGCCCGGTACTTTCGGGCGGCTACAGTGCGGCCCGGCCCAAGGATTTCCGGGCGCGCACAGTGCGGCCCAGCCCAGCCCAGCCCGCGCACGGGATCCCGCCGCGTCCAACCGGCCGTCTGACCCGGCCAAGGGCCCGACACGTGTCCGCCAAACAGGCGGTAGCCGTGCGGGCCCAACGGGGAAGCGCCACGTGCCCCCCTCCCTGGGTCAGCACGCGTGCGGCGCCCGCCACTGGCGTGACGCCACGTGGGGCGGCGCCGCCCACCCGACACGGGTGCCTGTCAGTCAACGCGCCGCCCACGTGCGCGTACGGCCGCAGGCGCGCGCCCGCGGGTGCACCGCGCGCACCTGCGCCGTCCAACCCGGGGCCGCCACGTGGCGCGCCCCGGTCCACCGTGCACCGCGCACAACCCCGCCACTCCCCGGCTTGCCCGCGCTGCCCGCGCACGCTCCCGTGCGCCGCGCGCGCTGCACCGGCCCAACCAGCGCCTGCCACGTGGCCCGCCGGTCCACCGTGCACCGGCGGTCCACTCCGTGCACCGAGAGTGGTGCGCCGGCCCAATAATAGGCTGCCACGTGTCCCGGGATGGTCCACGGCTCCCCCCATGCACCAATTTGCGCAGAAAACTTCCGGGGGTCCGTTTTTGGGCATCCGGACTCCAAAATAAATAAGTAAATAGCCGTTTTCAAGCGTTTTTCCGCGCTGAATTCAAATACGGCCTCCGATTAGCCTGATTCCACTCCTAAAATTCGGCAAAGGCAGCCGAAGGTCAGGCTTGCTCCCAAATCCTCTCAGGTTCCAAACAACATATCACTTTGACATGTTGGGGCCCCACACACCAATAATAGGTGTTCTACACCCCGAAAAAGGGGCAAAACCACCGGGAAACCTGGGACACTACATCCTCCCTCACTAACAAAAGTTTCGTCCTCGAAACGAAAATCATATCTCAATCCTGAGCCTCGAACAGGTAGGGGTAGGCGTCCATCATTGCTGACTCGAGCTCCCACGTCGCCTCGCGCTCATCATGATTGCTCCAAAGGATCTTTACATAGGGAATGACCCGATTACGCAATTCTCTCACCTCTCGATTCAGAATCCGTAGTGGGCGCTCCTCATACCTCAAATCCTCGCTGATCTCAAGCGGCGTGAAGTCGATGACGTGCGATGGGTCGAAGACGTACCTCCTCAGTGTAGAAACATGAAAAACATCGTGGACACCAGCCAGTCTCGGGGGAAGTGCAAGTCGGTAAGCAACTGGCCCGATACGCTCCAATACCTCAAAGGGTCCAATGTATCGGGGACTGAGTTTCCCGCGAATACCAAACCTCCTTATCCCTTTGGACGGCGAGACTTTCAGAAATACATGATCTCCCACCTGAAACTCTAAGTCTCGTCGCCGAACATTAGCATAGCTCCTCTGTCGACTCTGAGCGATCTGAAGGTGCTGTCGGATCACTCTGACCTTTTCTTCTGCCTCTAGCAACAAATCTGGTCCCAGAGTCCTTCTCTCCCCCACATCACTCCAATATAGCGGTGATCGACATTTGCGTCCGTACAACGCTTCAAACGGAGCCATTTGGATGCTCGCTTGAAAGCTGTTGTTGTACGCAAACTCAGCCAGTGATAAGTGTCGAATCCATCCACCGCCAAACTCTAGGATACAAGCCCTCAGCATATCCTCAAGGATCTGAATCGTCCGCTCAGACTGTCCATCAGTCTGTGGGTGGAAAGCTGTACTAAATCTGAGCTGAGTCCCCAAGGTAGTCTGTAAACTCCCCCAGAATCGTGAGACAAACCTCGGGTCTCTATCTGACACTATGGAAGCTGGCACCCCATGTAACCTCACTATCTCATCCAAGTATAACTGGGCTAGTCGTTCGAGTGGCCAAGTAGTCTGTATAGGCAAAAAGTGCGCTGACTTGGTAAGTCGATCCACCACTACCCAGATAGCGTCTGCACCTCCTTGTGCCCTCGGTAATCCGACCACAAAATCCATCGTGATGTGGTCCCACTTCCACTCGGGAATTGGAAGACTTTGTAACTTGCCAGCTGGCACACGATGCTCAGCTTTTACCTGCTGACAAGTTAAACACTGAGACACAAACCTCCCAATACCCCTTTTCATGCCATTCCACCAGAAGTGTGTCTTGAGGTCCTTATACATCTTAGTCCCCCCAGGATGAAGGGTGTAAGGTGTATAATGGGCCTCTCTCAATATCTGCTCTCTGATCTCAGAATCCACTGGCACACAGGCTCGATCCCTGTACCTCAGTACTCCTGCAGTATCAACTGAAAAATCCCCTGATCGATCACTCGGAATCTGATCTCGAATCTTGGTCAAATGGGGGTCCTCGCTCTGTTTCTCCCGGATCCTCTCCAGCAGAGTGGGCTGCACGACCAAAGACATCAGTCTAGCAGAGACCCCAGGGGATACAACCTCTATCTCGAGCCGTCTCAACTCCTCTAACAGTGGCGCCTGATTTGTAATCAACATGGACAAGCTTTGCACCACTCTCCTACTCAAGGCATCTGCAACCACGTTGGCCTTTCCTGGATGGTAAAGGATATCCACATCGTAATCCTTCAGTAACTCTAACCATCTGCGCTGCCTCAAATTCAGTTCCTTCTGCGTGAACAGGTACTTTAGGCTCTTGTGGTCGGTGTAGATCTCACAGTGCTCCCCATATAGGTAATGGCGCCAAAGCTTCAGTGCAAACACGACGGCAGCAAGTTCCAAATCATGGGTAGGGTAATTCTTCTCGTAATCCTTAAGCTGTCTCGATGCATAAGCAATTACCCTCCCTTTCTGCATCAGCACGCATCCAAGTCCACTGTGCGATGCATCACTGTAGATCACATATCCTTTCCCCATAACAGGGAGGGAAAGGATAGGAGCGGTCATCAATCTATCCTTTAGCTCCTCAAAGCTCCTCTGGCAGTCCTCACTCCAGATAAACTTAACTCCTTTACGCGTCAACCGAGTGAGGGGGTGTGGAAAGCTTCGCAAAGCCTTCCACAAACCGACGATAATAACCAGCTAACCCCATGAAGCTGCGCACCTCAGATACAGTCGTCGGTCGGGGCCAATCTCGAACTGCCTCAATCTTCGCCGGGTCTACTGCTACACCGGCGGCGGAAATCACATGGCCCAAGAAAGCTACCTCCCGAAGCCAAAACTCGCACTTTGACAGCTTGGCATACAACTTCTTATCTCGTAGAAGTTGTAGCACAGTCCTCAAGTGCTCCTCGTGCTCGGCCTCGCTTCGGGAGTAAATAAGGATATCATCAATGAACACCACCACAAAACGATCCAGAAAGGGCCGAAATATCCTGTTCATCAAGTCCATAAAGGCGGCAGGGGCATTAGTCAATCCAAACGGCATAACTGTAAACTCATAATGCCCGTACCGTGATCTGAAAGCAGTCTTAGGAATATCCTCGGCCTTCACCTTCAGTTGGTGGTAACCAGACTGTAGATCAATTTTGGAAAATACACAAGCCCCTTGCAGCTGATCAAAGAGATCATCGATGCGCGGCAAAGGGTACTTGTTCTTAATGGTCACTTTGTTCAATTCCCTATAGTCCACACACAACCGAAGTGACCCATCCTTCTTTTTCACGAATAGCACCGGTGCTCCCCAAGGCGACACACTTGGTCTAATAAAGCCCTTATCCATCAGATCTTGCAGCTGTGCTTTAAGCTCTCGCAGCTCAGCCGGTGCCATCCGATAAGGAGCCTTAGAGATTGGCGCAGTTCCTGGAACTACGTCAATCACAAACTCAATCTCTCTGTCTGGCGGCATACTAGTCAGCTCAGGTGGAAAAACGTCCGGAAACTCACGGGCAATAGGAATATCCCCGAGTCCCGGTGTCGCCGTAGGCCCCTCAACAACACTAGCCAAAAAGGCTACACATCCTCGATGAATCATCCGCCTCGCTCGGGAAGTCGAAACCACAGAGGCAAAGAAAGCACTCTGACATCCCCGATATACAAACATCTCCTGGCCTGGCTCTCTAAAAGTGACAGTCCTCGCGGCACAATCAATAGTCGTGAAATACCGAGCCAGCCAGTCCATCCCAAGAATCACATCAAAGTCCCTCAGCTGTCTCAAGACCAACAGGTCTGCTGGCATAATCCAGGACTCGATCTGTATCGGGCAGGACCAACAACACTCCTCCACGTGCAAAGTGTGATCGGGAATCTGAACCTCTCGTGGACGTGGCAAAAATCCTACCTCTAACCCATGTAATGATGCAAAAGATCTACTAATGAAAGAATGCGATGCTCCAGTATCAAATAAGGTACGAGTCCTAATGCCAGAGAGTAAGGTGATACCTGCCACCACATGGTCCGCTGCTGAAGAATCCTCTACCTGTGCAGCATACACTCGCCCACTCTGAGCTGGAGGGCGATAATCGGTGGGATGGGAGGAAGATGGCTTGCTCGCTAGAGCATAAGGCCGCTGAGGCGTCGACCGCTGCTGCGATGATGCTCGGGTAGATGCTGAAGAAGGAGCGGCTGAGGTCGAAAAGGGGCACGCAGCTCGAATGTGCCCTGGCTGTCCACATCCGTAGCAGCGACCCCACCGCTGGTCGCAAGTGCCGGGGAAGTGCGGACCTCCACAGAAGATACAACTGCTGGGAGCCCGTGACTGTCGGGACTGCTGCTGCTGAGACTGTCGCTGTCGCTGTGGCTGCCGCTGAGACCCGCGCTGCGACGACTGCGATCTCTGCTGCTGCTGCTGTGGGGGCCTCTGGGACCCACTAGGCCCTCGCCGCTCCGAACGCCTACGGCCTGGGAACTGAGGCGGTGGCGGTCGGGGCGGCCTCCAAGTACTGGCCTGACCCTCCTCGACCTGGGCTGGTCGCTTTCTGTCGGAGCTCTGCGCGACCGCGGCCCTCTGTCTGGCCACCACCTGATCACCTCTCTCCACCCACTGTGCATGCTCTGCGGCTGCCTCCAGAGTCTGAAATCTCTGAGCATGCACCAGTGTGTAAATCTCTGGACGGAGGCCTCCCTCGAACAACTCAACCTGGTGCGGACCGTCACGAGCGACGAAGGGCACACAGTTCAGCAACTCCGTGAACTCCTGGAAATAGGCATGAGCCGATTGATCGCCCTGCTGCAGGTTCTTCAAGTCGTCCTCCAACTTCTTCTTCACACTGGTCGAAAAATAGGTGTCCAGCACCATCCGTCGGAACTCCTCCCAAGGCAGCTGCCGAGTAATCCGGAACTCCAGGGGCTCTACCCGCTGCCACCAAAAATCAGCATCTCCGTCCAAACAGTGCACCGCCATGTGCACTCGATACCTCGGGTCGATGAAGAAGTCCCGAAAAAGCTTCTCCATCGCAGAAAGCCATCTCCCAACAGCCCAGGGCTGCGCATCCCGCCCTGAGAATCTAGGGGGTCCCCGCTGAACAAACTTGGAGAGTTTGTTAGCGATATCCTGCTCCTCCTCCGCAGTCAAAGGCTGAATAGCTCCAGGAGCCCCGCTACTCGAAGATGGCGCTGACGGCACAAAAGGTGCAACAGGAGGCACAAGGGCCTCAGGAACAGCTGGGGATGGTGCCTCTCTCTGGGCAAGGAGCTGCTCAAACCTCTGCTCCTGGCGGCGCTGACCCTCCGCCAATTGGGCCACCAAGGCCCTCAACTCAGTAAGCTCGGGGGGTGTAGGCTGCCCTGGCTCAACAGGGGGTAACGGGACACCCCGAGTAGGGATCCGACGTCGGGGAGGCATCCTGCCACAAGAAATCACGAATAAGTAACATAACCCCACACGACCCAATCTAGCGAAAGTCAAAGACATCCCCCAATTTCTGCGACTTTATGTTGTCTGCAGCCAACATAACGGTCCACCAGAAATTGGGTATGTCGATCCCTCTTCACTCATTGGAAGAGTCCAATAAATAAATCGATGACTTTTGCGAAGTGTCACGCCTCTCGCTCCCTATCATCCTAGGGTCTGCCAAAAGCCTAAGGTTTCCTAAGTCCCAACTGACCTATCCCTAAGCTCTGATACCAACTTAATCTGTCACGCCCCGGGTGTAAACCAGAACCCGGGCCCGCCAACAGATCCGCCGTGCACACAGAATTTTCTATGTGCACGAAGCGCTGGTAACCTGCTCAGATAGATAATATACAATAAAAGAGCATAAACAGAGCTGAACTAATAAAACTAAAAGTAATCTCAGACTGAAATAAGCTACAAGCTGAAATAAAAGTACAATATACTCCCAGCTCACCATAAATATACACCAGCTGGCCAAAGCCAGACCCAAAAGGAAACTACTGAAGTCTGAGATACAAAAGGGGGTACAATAAAAACCTCGCTAGTCTCTCACTTGGGGTAGACGATCTAGCTAGTCGGCGATCCTCTTACCTCGATCTGCCGCTGAAGGCCCAGCAGCTCCCACAGATGACTCTGCAAACAAAGGGGAAAAGGACAGAAAATAACAATGGGGGTGAGAACTACTAGATAAAACCAGTAGCCTCCCCCAGCGGGTAAAACCTCTATGCTGACGCACCCACTGGGAATAAAGAGGCAAAAGGAAAGAACAGTGGTATGTAATAAAGACTGCTGGAAAAGGAACTACCACTACTATGCCTCTAAATGCAGTGCCAAAAGATAACTATATATATGCAACTATAAAGCTGACTGCCCAAAGAAACCCAATCAGAGGGCCAGGAAATACTGGCACTGCCTGCTCTGTCATCACTCACAACTCACCAACTGACCGGCACCCATCACGGTCAAAAAGCCTACTCCGGAGTGGCACTCGAGGGGAGCGACCCACACGAGTAAAATATCTCTGTATCAATCATCTCTGTAACCGATGTCTCACAATAGCAGGACTGGATCATGACCATGAATCAAAGTGGGAATACTCCATCCACTAATGCAACCCTGATCCCCAATCTGATGTGATAATAACATCCGGTCAACCGCCCAAAATTCGCGGTTGCCACTGTCTCCCACAATCCCCAAGAAGAGTCTAAACTGTCCCAGACTCAAGATCCAACTACACTATCTCAAGATCCGATCTGACTCTGATCGTCATGCATCGATAGAGAAGAATAACAATAAAACATGTTTTCTCCTAAGTCAAATCCCATAATACAGTGCTGCAGTAAAATGGTGGCCAAACTAGATGTCCAATTAAACATACAATTATTCCTTTAAAAAGTATTAGAAAAGTGACTAAGGTTTCTTGTAAAGAATTATTTTAAAACATTATTGGATTATTTATTTGCATGCAGTTTAAGATATAGCAATTGTCCAACTTCATTGTCCCAGATTGATCACATAGAAGCTATCAATTAATTTAGGGGGGCCAATGCAATAGGTTCATATACCACGAGTTAACTATCACATTTATAATTGGGGAAACTCTACTATTCCTAGTGAGCAGTCAACAAGAGGGAAACGCAAACCACCCCACCTCGGAAAGCGTGCACAATACACCCAGAAAAACCTGCTGTCCTCTAAGCACACCGTCCACTGAAACAGTATCCTACAACATCACACAAGTGTACACGGTGTAAAAACTACAAGTTCCAAACACATAATTGCTGTTTTTACAATCAGCACGCAAAACGGGAATTTCACCTCTGTCTCGAGCTCCTAAAATCTCAAAAAAATCACGGTTGTGTCCTCGCGAAAACGTAGCCCAAAATCGACTCTTGAATCGGCTCGATCTGAGATTCCTACGCTGAGAAATAATTCGTCGAAGTCGCCGCTGTCCAAAACCCAAACAGCAAAAGAGGGGGTCAAAACACCGCGAGAATTGTGCCAAGGAATTGGAATCCAGAGAAACCACCAACACGGAAAACGAAGCCCTACCTCTTAGGAACACACCGGGCGAAGAAATCGTCGAAAGAGGACTCCTGTAACTGCGCAGGGGACTCCTCGGACTAAATGCGATGATAACGGGCCAAGATTGGGGAAAACGAGGCACACTGTAAAATTCGGATCGCCGCTGTCGAACTTCCAGAAAATCTGGGAACGCAACCACGAGGTGGAAAATAAGAAGATGAAAAAACTTCTCTTAAGGCCCCTCCCACAGATTCTCTCTCTATCTCTCGGAAACACAGAGAAAAAGAAGGGAGGGGAGGCCTTTATATAGGCCCACAAAAGACAATTGGGATAATACACCACGTGCTCCCAGACTTCGGGCTGCACAGTGCGGCCC
>JAQNDB010005065.1:0-21015 GCA_029204045.2 Tillandsia leiboldiana | reverse complement strand
TGGCCTAGAGGGAGAAAAGAAATGAACACTAATAATTCCCTCCCCGCCTTTTTCCCCCAACGAGCACTCGCGTTTTTATTTATCCCGTTTCACTTTATTACTCATTAGCCGAGTATTGCGCCCGTGGATGTTAGGCCCGACTGTTGTGGTTAAAGTTTACCGCTCTGATACCATCTAATCTTGTCACGCCCCGGGGTTCGAATCGCGCGGAGAGGAGCCACCGATGCCCCTGATTCAGCCATATATTTTTTTTTTGTAAAACATTACTCCCCGGCGCGTGCACAGACCCGCCGCATACACAAATTCGCTCTGCAAATGAGCAGAGGCCCCTTTGTATATGCACGGCGTCTCAACTACAAAGTGTCTCACAAGGCGTAGTACATACAATCTCTAACCACATCAGTTGGGGTCTCGTACACATACAACCAAACAATTCACGTGACATTCTAGCATTCACTTAGAGCATAGAGGCCGGTGTTTTGAAAGGATAAATAATCACAAGGTTTTGAAAGCGGCATCCACACGATGCCCTCGTTTGTGAAAACAGTTCGTAAACACATAAATCCCACAAGGTTTATAAAGCTTGGTGCCCACACGACACCCACGTTTTAAAAATAGTTTTCGCAAACGGTTTTCTTTGTTTTCATCGTTCAAAACGGCCAGTAAGAGAGAACTAGTATTCATTCAATTATTCAAAAAGAAAGGAAAGAAAAGGGCAACATCCACTTCGACCCCACGGGGGTGTCGCAATCCACAACTAGCTACCATGAATAATAAAAGAAAAGGGAAAGAAGAGTCACTGTATCTGAAGTCACCCATAAATCAGATCAGCACCCTAACGTCCTCACCGGCGCCCTAGCACTCGCCCCTGGACGAACCTGTCACGAAGTGGGAAGTCAGTGACTAGAAATAGCATGATAAGCGTAGTAAACAAAGATAAGGCAAACCACAAACACCGGAGCAACTATCCCTCCCATGCACCTTCCACCTTAACCACACCCTGTATCATTACGACATCGGGCACCTTCCCCGATGCCCACCGCCGAAGCACCTGCCTCACAAAGCAACATCGGGCACCTTCCCCGATGCCCACCGCCGAGCACCTGCCTCGGCCGCCGAGCACCTGCCTCGACGTCACCGCTCACACCCCCCACCCATGGGGGCCCCCATTCCTAACGCCACCTCCGCGTGGGGTACACGGGTCAACGTACCACTTTTCCGGAAAAGCACACCCTTGCGGTGGCCAAACCGCGGGTGTGCGTGTAGCAAATTTGAGCCCCAGATTGACATTGAGTATCATAACATACATACAGGGTTAGTGCATAAACAGAAGGAGACTGACAATTCCACCTAGCCCCAACATGCTATTCTAACAGTTAAACCCCATTCCCGAAACCACCCCGGAACGTACCCACCTTGTGTGCGTCGTCCTGCGGTTCGTCCAGTCCGCGTCTGTGCTCCAGTCGCCCACAGCGCCCCGCACTCCTGAAGGAACATAGGCAAATCGAGACTTAGAAGTCCGAAACTTACAACGACTCCCTACAGCGTGCGGCGGAGTTCTTCGCACGGCACCGGCCCGTGCCGACGAACACCCTGCCAGGGCGCAGCCCGGCGCGGCACCAGCCCGCGCGGCGCCCCTCCTGCGCGGCCCGCGCGGCCGAGCGCCGCGCGGGCGCGCGGCCGCGGTGCGGGGCGACCCCGCGCGGCACCAGCCCGCGCGGGCGCCCCTCCTGCGGGCGGCCCCGCGCGCCGAGCGCCGCGCGGGCGCGCTGCCGCGGTGCGGGGCGACCCCGTGCGGCACCAGCCCGCGCGGCGCCCCTCCTGCGGGCGGCCCCGCGTGACCGAGCGCCGCGTCGGGCGCGCTGCCCGCGGTGCGGGGCGACCCCGCGCGGCACCAGCCCGCGCGGTGCGCCCCTCCTGGGGCGGCCCCGCTCGCCGAGGTGCCGCGCGGGCGCGCTGCCCCGCGGTGCGGGGCGGCCCCGCGCGCACCAGCCCGCGCGGGCTCCCCTCCTGCGGGCGGCCCCGCGCGGCCGAGCGCCGCGCGGGCGCGCGGCCCGCGGTGCGGGGCGGCCCCGCGCGGCACCAGCCGCGCGGGCGCCCCCCTCCTGCGGCGGCCCCGCGCGGCCGAGCGCCGCGCGGGCGCGCGGCCCCGGTGCGGGGCGGCCCCGCGCGGCACCAGCCCGCGCGGGCGCCCCCTCCTGCGGGCGGCCCCCGCGCGGCGAGCGCCGCGCGGGTGCGCGGCCCGCCGGTGCGGGGCGGCCCCGCGCGGCACCAGCCCGCGCGGCGCCCCTCCTGCGGGCGGCCCCGCGCGGCCGAGCGCGCGCGGGCGCGCGGCCCGCGGTGCGCGACGGCGCCGGGCCCTCCTCCCTCCTCGTGACCAACAAAAGAAAGAAAGAGGGGAGATTCCCCCGAACGAAACGCATCCGACTCACCTTGATGTGCGGAAGAGGAGGAAGAGAGGGATCGTCCGCTTGCCTCCACCGGTCCACCCTTGCGGTGTGCTTGGTTTCTCTTTGCCGGCGGCTACGAGGGAGGAAGAAAAAGAAAAGAGGCGGCCACCAAAAGAAAAATAAGAGGAACCCTAATCCTCTTTCCCCTCACGGCTACATATATATACTAAGAGAATTAGGGTTTACCTTAAAAGGTGTGCGGCTGCCAACACGGATCCCGAGGCGTCTAAGGGGGACCCCAACTTCGAGAATTAATTCTGGTCAGACCGGGAGTCGGAAAAAATAAACCGATCGCGCCCACGCGCTCCGTTCCGCGAGCTCTACCGCCTAAAATTATTTGCGGGCCCCGACGGTCTGTCCGGAAAAAATGCCAAAAATGAGGCCCCCGGTCAGGCATTACAAGAAGAGGGTGACCAGAAGGGTTAAGGAAAAGCCGGGTCTTACACCACTTACCGCTAAAAACAAGTTTCGTCCCCGAAACTTAATCTTCCCCAGCGGCGAACAGGTCCGGGTAGCACTCCCTCATCTTTGACTCGGGTTCCCAAGTTGCCTCACGCTCTTCTTGATTGCTCCAAAGCACCTTTACGTAGGGAATCGTCCGACTACGCAGCTTTTTGTCCTCCCGGGCTAGGATCCGCACTGGTACTTCCGCGAAACTTAGATCCTCCTTGAGTTCAATCGCGGAGGCGTCAAGCACTCGCGATGGGTCGGGGAGGTATTTCCGAAGCATGGATACGTGGAACACATCATGAACGCGGTCAAGGTTCGGCGGTAGGGCGAGGCGGTAGGCTACCGGGCCGATGCGCTCCAGAATCTCAAACGGCCCTATGTACCGCGGGCTCAGCTTGCCCCTCAACCCAAACCGCTTCACCCCCTTCGACGGCGACACCCGCAGTAACACGTGCTCTCCCACCTGGAATTCCAAGTCGCGACGTCTCTGGTCCGCGTAACTCTTTTGCCGGCTCTGGGCGGTCGCCAAACGTCGCCTGATGAGGCGCACCCTTTCCTCTGTCTCGGCCACTAGGTCCGGCCCCAAAAACTTTCTCTCCCCCAGATCGTCCCAGCAGATCGGGGATCTACAGCGTCTGCCGTACAACGCTTCGTACGGCGCCATCTTAATGCTCGCTTGGTAGCTGTTGTTATAAGCGAACTCTGCAAGGGGTAGGTAGCGCGACCATCCGTCTCCCAAATCCAGCACGCACGCCCGAAGCATGTCCTCGAGTATCTGGATCACCCGCTCGGATTGCCCGTCCGTCTGGGGGTGAAAGGCTGAGCTGAAGTGTAACTTGGTCCCCAAGGCTCGTTGTAGACTCTTCCAAAAGTTTGAAACGAACCTCGTGTCCCTGTCCGAGGTGATCGTCGTTGGCACCCCGTGCAGCCTTACAATCTCGCTGAGGTAGACCTGTGCCAGCCGGTCACGTGTCCAGGTCGTGTGGATGGGTAGGAAGTGAGCTGACTTCGTTAGCCGATCCACGACAACCCAGATAGCGTCGTGTCCCTGTTGCGAACGGGGGAATCCGGTGACGAAGTCCATTGTGACTTGCTCCCACTTCCATTCGGGCACGGGTAGAGGTTGCAATTTCCCCGCCGGCCGCTGATGCTCGGCTTTCACCTGTTGGCAAATCAAACAGTGAGCCACGAACAGCGTCACATCTCCCTTCAATCTTGGCCACCAGAAGGTCTGTCGGATATCCCGGTACATCTTGGTGCCTCCAGGGTGCGCCACGTAGGGGGCGCAATGTGCTTCAGTCAGGATTTCTTTCTTTAGATCCGGCAGATCGGGCACGCAGATCCGCCCTCGGAACCGAAGGGTGCCGTCCGTTCCCACTGCAAAGTCTCCTTCTTGCTCCGGTGAAATCCTATCTCGTTCCAGCTGTAGCTGCGGATCCGCACCTTGGCCTTCCCGAATCCTCTCCAATAGGGTCGGCGCGACTGTTAGGGTCAACAGTCGCTCAACCGTCCCTGCTGGTACCACTTCCAACCTCAATCGTGAAAATTCCGCGATCAAGTCGTTCTGCTGCGTGATCGCGCCCGCCGAAGTTCCTTCTGCTTGTCCCTTTCGGCTTAGAGCGTCGGCTACCACATTTGCTTTCCCCGGGTGGTACTGGATGGTTAAGTCGTAGTCCTTCAGTAGCTCCAACCACCTCCTCTGCCGTAGGTTAAGCTCCTTCTGGGTGAAAAGGTACTTAAGGCTTTGGTGGTCCGAGAACACGTTGCAATGTACACCGTAGAGGTAGTGCCTCCACAGTTTCAGAACGAAGACCACTGCGGCAAGCTCCAAGTCATGGATCGGGTAGTTCTGTTCGTAATCCTTGAGTTGTCTTGAAGCATAGGCAATGACTCTTCCTTGCTGCATTAGTACTCCTCCCAGTCCTATTCGCGATGCATCGCAGTAGACTTCGTAGTCTTCTCCAGGGGTTGGTAAGGCAAGCACAGGCGCTCTTGTTAACCGTTTCTTAAGTTCTTCAAAGCTCTCTTGGCATTGGACCGTCCATATGAACTTTACTCCTTTCCGGGTTAGGCGGTTCAGAGGGGTCGCAATCTTCGAGAAACCCTCCACGAAACGTCTGTAGTATCCCGCAAGGCCCAAGAAGCTGCGCACCTCTGTCACTGTGGTCGGCTGGGGCCAGTCGGTCACCGACTCCACCTTCTTGGGATCCACTGCGACTCCTGCTGCTGAAATGATATGCCCTAGAAACCCCACTTCGCGAAGCCAGAATTCGCATTTCTTAAGTTTTGCGAACAGCTCCTGCTCCCTAAGGGTCTGTAGAACAATTCGAAGGTGCTCCTCGTGCTTCTCATCGGTGGTGGAGTAAATCAGGATGTCGTCGATGAAGACCACAACGAACTGATCCAGGAAGGGTCTGAAAACTCGGTTCATCATGTCCATGAACACCGCTGGGGCATTGGTAAGCCCGAACGGCATTACTGTGAACTCGTAATGGCCATACCGAGTCCGGAATGCCGTCTTCGGAATATCTTCGTCTCGAACTCTGAGCTGGTGGTAGCCCGACTGCAGGTCGATTTTTGAAAAGAGAGTTGCACCCCGCAGCTGGTCAAAGAGGTCATCAATCCTAGGTAAGGGGTACTTGTTTTTCACTGTGACTTTGTTGATTTCCCGGTAGTCGATGCACAACCGCAAGCTCCCGTCTTTCTTTCGTACTAAGAGTACAGGTGCGCCCCAAGGGGACACACTCGGTCGGATAAACCCCTTGTCCAGAAGGTCCTCTAGCTGCGCCTTAAGTTCCTTCAGCTCCGCGAAGGCCATCCTGTAGGGGGCCTTCGTGATTGGTCGAGTGCCGGGTGGAAGCTCAATGGGAAAGACAACTTCTCGCTCGGGGGGTAATCCAGGTAGTTCGGCCGGAAAAACATCTGGGAAGTCCCTCACCACAGGGATGTCGGGGAGTGCCGTGGAGGATCCGGCGGCCAGGGCCACCGACACCAAGTAGGCCATACACCCGCCCTCTACCAGCTTCCTGGCTCGGGATGCAGGAATCATGGAAGAAAAGGAAACGCTCTTGCAAGCCAAGTACACGTTCTCCGGAAAATCGGGGTACATCAGTCGTACCTCGCGCTTCTCGCAGTCTATGACCGCAAGGTACCACGTGAGCCAATCCATTCCGAGCACTACATCATACTCTTTCAATGGAATGACTACCAGATCCCAGGGGCACGGAAGCCTTCCCATCCATATAGGGCAGGAAGGCACCATGTTGCGTGCCTCCAAGGATCCCCCCGCGGTGTGTACGGTCATCAAACTGGGTAAGGGTCTCAACTCAAAATCATGGGTCAGTGCGAAGTCTCGGGACATAAACGAGAGGGTCGCTCCGGTGTCAAAAAGGGTTCTAGCGCGATAAACAGAAGCAAGAGTGATACCTGCGACGACGTGCTCAGACGGGTGCGTCTCCTGCTGACCCATCGAATAGACGCGGCCTCCCGAAGGCGGTGGCTTTTCCCCTACAGATCGGGGTGTTGGCGGTCTGGGGGCTGACGTCATTGGCGCTTTCCCCCGCCCTGCGTGCTGGGGTGAAGGCACGGAGGCTGCTGAAGATGTGGTGCCTTGGTTCAGGGGACAGTTGAAACGGAAGTGTCCCTGCTTGCCACATCGGAAACAATGGTCCTGTCTCTTGGAGCAATCCATCACTCGGTGCGCCCCGCCGCAGATCACGCATGAGCGGTCCTCCGGGCGTTGTCCCTCTCCCGGCGCTCCCCTGGTCCTTTGCTGGGGCCTCCACCGCTTAGGGGGCCGATTCCCGCTGGAGGAGCCCCCTCCCCCTGAAGCCGTCTGGGTCCGCTTCCTGTCGTCTTGCTGGTGGGAGCCTTCCCTTCGGGCGCGCGTGACGGCAAAGCCTCGCTCCACGATGGTGGCTCGGTCGACCACCTTCTGAAAGGTATGCAGATCCGCCGCGTCCACCACTTGGAAAATGTCAGTCCTCAATCCATCCACAAACAGTTGTGCCTTATGGGATTCGTCCCGAATGACGAACGGGACACAGTTCGCCAGTCTCACGAACTCCCTCTGGTACTCCATTACTGTTTTGGTTCCCTGCCTGATGTGGTTTAGGTCGTCCTCCAGTTGTTTCTTCACGCTGTTGGTAAAGAACGCCCCGAATAGCTGCTGTTTAAAGGTAGTCCATGACGGAAGGGTAGCGCCCGACGCAGAGTCGGGGCGTACGGTCTTCCACCAAATGCGGGCGTTCCCCTCGAGCAAGTGGGCGGCCAGGGGGACCCGCTCATGGTCTTCCATCAATAGGTCCTCGAATAATTTCTCCATCGTATCCACCCATTTCTCCACAACCCAGGGGTCCGTCGTGTCCCCCTCGAACGTTGGCGGATCGTATTTCTTGAAGTCGGCCAGGTTGGCGCGCACACGGTCTCGCTCGTTTGGTAGGTTCGCCCCCTCCTTCGCGACGTTGGCGGTCGCGGCGGGAGTGGGTAACACTACCGTCACACTCGGAGCAATTCCGACGATTGGTGTCGCCGCCGGCCCTGCCGTTGCCGTCGAAGGGGCCACCTCTGGGGCCGAGGCCCGGGTGGGGGCAGCCCCTCCTTCGGTCTCCATCACCGGTGCAGCTGGCCCCGGGAGAGGGCCCGGGGCAACCTCTGCCGTCGCAGCGGCCTGCTGTTGCTGCGTCAGTTGGCGCACGCGGTCGTTCAGGGCTGCCAACTGTTCCGCCATCTCTTGTAGCTGCTGCCTTAGGAGCTGATTCTCCGCAGTCATCGCTTCCGCTGCGTCCGCCCCCGTGTCCTCGGCTGTGGATCTAGTCCTGGCCATGATCTGAACATTTGCACGAACCAGTTACTCCTAGTTTAAATAAGACGGCACGCCACTAGTGCTGGCACTAGAGGGAGAAAAGAAAAGAACACTAATTCCCTCCCCCCTTTTTCCCCCAACGAGCACTCGCGTTTTATTTATCCCGTGTTCACTTTATTACTCAGTAGCCAGAGTATTGCGCCCGTGGATGTTAGGCCCCGACTGTTGTGGTTAAAGTTTACCGCTCTGATACCATCTTAATCTGTCACGCCCCGGGGGTTCGAATCGCGCGGAAGAGGAGCCACCGATGCCCCTGATTCAGCCATATATTTTTTTTTGTAAAACATTACTCCCCGGCGCGTGCACAGACCCGCCGCATACACAAATTCGCTCTGCAAATGAGCAGAGGCCCCTTTGTATATGCACGGCGTCTCAACTACAAAGTGTCTCACAAGGCGTAGTACATACAATCTCTAACCACATCAGTTGGGGTCTCGTACACATACAACCAAACAATTCACGTGACATTCTAGCATTCACTTAGAGCATAGAGGCCGGTGTTTTGAAAGGATAAATAATCACAAGGTTTTGAAAGCGGCATCCACACGATGCCCTCGTTTGTGAAAACAGTTCGTAAACACATAAATCCCACAAGGTTTATAAAGCTTGGTGCCCACACGACACCCACGTTTTAAAAATAGTTTTCGCAAACGGTTTTCTTTGTTTTTCATCGTTCAAAACGGCCAAGTAAGAGAGAACGTAGTATTCATTCAATTATTCAAAAAGAAAGGAAAGAAAAGGGCAACATCCACTTCGACCCCACGGGGGTGTCGCAATCCACAACTAGCTACCATGAATAATAAAAGAAAAGGGAAAGAAGAGTCACTGTATCTGAAGTCACCCATAAATCAGATCAGCACCCTAACGTCCTCACCGGCGCCCTAGCACTCGCCCCTGGACGAACCTGTCACGAAGTGGGAAGTCAGTGACTAGAAATAGCATGATAAGCGTAGTAAACAAAGATAAGGCAAACCACAAACACCGGAGCAACTATCCCTCCCATGCACCTTCCACCTTAACCACACCCTGTATCATTACGACATCGGGCACCTTCCCCGATGCCCACCGCCGAGCACCTGCCTCGGCCGCCGAGCACCTGCCTCGACGTCACCGCTCACACCCCCCACCCATGGGGGCCCCCATTCCTAACGCCACCTCCGCGTGGGGTACACGGGTCAACGTACCACTTTTCCGGAAAAGCACACCCTTGCGGTGGCCAAACCGCGGGTGTGCGTGTAGCAAATTTGAGCCCCAGATTGACATTGAGTATCATAACATAACATAACAGGGTTAGTGCATAAACAGAAGGAGACTGACAATTCCACCTAGCCCCAACATGCTATTTCTAACAGTTAAACCCCATTCCCGAAACCCCCGGGAACGTACCCACCTTGTGTGCGTCGTCCTGCGTTCGTCCAGTCCGCGTCTGTGCTCCAGTCGCCCACAGCGCCCCGCACTCCTGAAGGAACATAGGCAAATCGAGACTTAGAAGTCCGAAACTTACAACGACTCCCTACAGCGTGCGGCGGAGTTCTTCGCACGGCACCGGCCCGTGCGACGAACACCCTGCCAGGGCGCAGCCCCGCGCGGCACCAGCCCGCGCGGCGCCCCTCCTGCGGCGGCCCCGCGCGGCCGAGCGCCGCGCGGGCGCGCGGCCCGCGGTGCGGGGCGACCCCGCGCGGCACCAGCCCGCGCGGGCGCCCCTCCTGCGGGCGGCCCCGCGCGGGCCGAGCGCCGCGCGGGCGCGCTGCCCGCGGTGCGGGGCGACCCCGCGCGGCACCAGCCCGCGCGGCGCCCCTCCTGCGGGCGGCCCCGCGCGACCGAGCGCCGCGTGGGCGCGCTGCCCGCGGTGCGGGGCGACCCCGCGCGGCACCAGCCCGCGGGCGCCCCTCCTGCGGGCGGCCCCGCGCGGCCGAGTGCCGCGCGGGCGCGCTGCCCGCGGTGCGGGGCGGCCCCGCGCGGCACCAGCCCGCGCGGGCGCCCCTCCTGCGGGCGGCCCCGCGCGGGCCGAGCGCCGCGCGGGCGCGCGGGCCCGCGGTGCGGGGCGGCCCCGCGCGGCACCAGCCCGCGCGGGCGCCCCCCTCCTGCGGCGGCCCCGCGCGGCCGAGCGCCGCGCGGGCGCGCGGCCCGCGGTGCGGGGCGGCCCCGCGCGGCACCAGCCCGCGCGGGCGCCCCCTCCTGCGGGCGGCCCCCGCGCGGCCGAGCGCCGCGCGGGTGCGCGGCCCGCGTGCGGGCGGCCCCGCGCGGCACCAGCCCGCGCGGGCGCCCCCTCCTGCGGGCGGCCCCGCGCGGCCGAGCGCCGCGCGGGCGCGCGGCCCGCGGTGCGCGACGGCGCCGGGCCTCCTCCCTCCTCGTGACCAACAAAAGAAAGAAAGAGGGAGATTCCCCCGAACGAAACGCGTCCGACTCACCTTGATGTGCGAAAGAGGAGGAAGAGAGGGATCGTCCGCTTGCCTCCACCGGTCCACCCTTGCGGTGTGCTTGGTTTCTCTTTGCCGGCGGCTACGAGGGAGGAAGAAAAAGAAAAGAGGCGGCCACCAAAAGAAAAATAAGAGGAACCCTAATCCTCTTTCCCTCACGGCTACATATATATACTAAGAGAATTAGGGTTTACCTTAAAAGGTGTGCGGCTGCCAACACGGATCCCGAGGCGTCTAAGGGGGATCCCAACTTCGAGAATTAATTCTGGTCAGACCGGGAGTCGGAAAAATAAACCGATCGCGCCCACGCGCTCCGTTCCGCGAGCTCTACCGCCTAAAATTATTTGCGGGCCCCGACGGTCTGTCCGAAAAAATGCCAAAAATGAGGCCCCCGGTCAGGCATTACAAGAAGAGGGTGACCAGAAGGGTTAAGGAAAAGCCGGGTCTTACATATACACGGGTCATAGACCACTTTTCCGGAAAAGCGCACCCTTTGCGGTGGCCAAACCGCGGGTGCGCGTGTGGCAACCTCGAGCCAAGTAACCGTAACCACCATCATGTCAGCATCATAATATAAATAACAAGAGTAATGAGGTAAAGTGCATAATCGAAAGCAAGGTAATAATACGCGCACTCGAAGGTGGCCCGCTGACATATAATGGTTAAAAAGAGAACAACCGTCGGTAACCGACGCTAAACACTATAGAGAACCCACTAACATGCATAAGCTATCGCCCATCATTATTTAACCCCAGTACACTTAAAATAGACCCCGTCCAATATGATAGAATTTAGAGGCTAGGAATAAAGTAAAACAACCCACCTGAATGTAGGCCGATCCCGAACTCCCGCTAGACTGCCGGGAGGCTGGCGCTGAACAACTGGGCCCTGAACAAGGGCTAGAATCAGTAATAGACTCACACAAACCCATCCCGATGACACAACAGTAATGCGATGCTAATAAGGAGCAATGTCGTCGATTTATTGAATACAAATCCGATTTCCGATTAGCGAGAGTCCACGGGACTCTAACAAAGTGTCTAGTGGTGTAAAAAAAACACTGTCTAAAGTCAGCCTGTGTGTCTAATTTGCAATTAGGTCCGAAGTATAATTCAATTCGCATTATTATCCTATTTTATTATCCGTTTCGACTCGTTCTTGAAATCCGGGGGTCCAAAATTGACGCCGTAAGTTTCAGCGTGTTCATTACGGCGAGACCCAGGCCGTGCTTACAAGTTTGGACTGCCACGGATCCCGAGGGCAAAGTTGGCCCAACAATCACTAAGCCCAACAAGCCACTATGCTAAAACTTAATTAATACGTGACCAACACGGAGAGTTAGCCAGAGCATGGTGATCAGCATGGACCAGGTACAACGGGGCTCACCTGAGGCTTGCCGGAGGTTGGCCGGAGCAGTGGCCGGAGCAGCACCACCCACAAGGTCCCAGCTCGGGTTGGGTGTTCTTGAAGCAACACAGGTGCAGACCTGCTCCAGAGGTGAGCATCAGCTAAGGAGGTGTCCCAGAAGAGGTTTAGTGCATGCGGGGTCGAGCCCCGGCGGCCGGAGGCGGCGGCGGCTGGAGCTAAGCCCGTAGTAGTGATTTCGGGTGCAAGAATTAAGTCCATGGAACCGGGGCCCTTTTGACCCAACCTAAAACAATGGGGAGCGAGAGGAGGTCATCTAGGTCTTACCTGGATGGTTACCGGAGTCCCGAGTCGCCGGGGATCGCCGGAGCTAAACTTGAAGGCAATTCGGGTGCAACTGTGGTGGCAAGAAACCCGACGTCAAGATCCTCATGCAACACGATGGAAAGACTCTAGAGGATCATAGGAGCCTACCTGAGTGGTTTCCGGGCGACTGGAGGCGGCGGCGTGGCGCGGCGGAGGAGCTCGGGCAAGCTCGGAGGAGCTTTAATGGCGGATTCCGGCCGGCTAGGTTCTGGCCAGTGGGACTTGGACCAAAAGGTTCCACTCGGTGCCAGGAGTCTCGGTGCAGAGGTGGCCGGCGTCGGAAGGCCGCGACGGCGCCGGACGGCCGTGATCGGCCGAAGGTGGAGAAAACCGGGTTCTAGGGCTTCTCCGCGCAGCTTAACCACTCACCCGATCATCTTGAAACTTCGCGCGTAGTGAGCAGTCACCAAGGAGAAGAGGATCAACGGCTCTGATCCGAGGTTCAATGGTTGGAAAAATCGGAAACCGAGTTCGTCGGAAAACGATAATTTCCGGTGAACCTAGCCTTTGCCGGCAACGGGGACGGCGGCGAGGGCTCGGGTTGCGTAGGGAGGATCCCCTCGACGTCAGGAAGACTTCTCAAGGATCAAAAACCCAAAAGTTTAAAGTCTTTTCCAACCTTTCTCTTCGCCGGAGTTTGGAAGGAGGAGGTCGTCTCACTCAGCGGCGTTCGGCGGCGACTAGGGCTGGGTCCAACGCAGCTTGGTTGCGGCATCACAGGGGAGTCCTCAGATGAGTTATTGATCGACCAAGACACCCCCGAGCACCCTTCACTCCAAGTCACCCGCGATCAAGGTGATTCTTGATCTTCTTCTCCGGCGACGTGGTGGCGGCCGGTGCGAAGCTTCGGTTGCGTGGAGTGCGCAGAGAGAGAGAGGAGAGGGTTCTGTTGGAGTGTGCGGCTAAGGGCTGAGGGCTACGAGGGTTTTTGGAAAACCCTAGCTCGAGTGGCATGGTTATATAGGGTATTGCTACAATTACAAGGTAGTCCCTCTACACTTGGTATTTTGGGTTCAGACCCCTCACCGTGGCTTTTATTCACATCTAGGTCCCTCTCCCATGAGTGGCACGCTTTCCGAGGCAACAAATATCGGGGGTTCTATGCAATTTTTGCATTTTTTCGACGCATTTCACGCTTTTCGAGGCGATCCGGTCGTCGAAACGAAAAATGGACTGCGCCATGGCGTCCGGCTCGACGAGGCCTATCAGGTAGCGATCTCTGATTTTCGCGAAACTGCCCGGATAAAATCTCGGTCCATAATAACTGTGTCAAAATATAGTTTTCGCGCTTTTCGAGATTCCAGGGTCGTCAAACAGAATTTTCGACTGCGCCACTGCGTTCAGAACATCGAAACCGTTCGAAATGACTACCTGGATCACTATATTCGGATTCCGAACAGTGAATTAGTCAATGTTGTATTCGTCGGGTCTCGAAAACCAGGGTTACTGTTCATCTACAGTAACTCACGTAAGTGCACTGTGCACAGAGGACACTGTTACATTGGTCGCGAGATTCGTCCACTTCTTAGTTGAATTCTGGAAGATCCGACCGTCAGATCGAAAAGTGCTGAATATGAATCTCGCTCAGTTCGACGAGACGATCCCAACGGTCAACTCGGATTTCCAAGATCATGTCCGGATTGGAAAGTAGCCTTTTTGTCTCGTAAAACGTGCAACTCGCACACTGGCAATTGACTAGATAAATCAACATAGGTCTTTTGAATTCAAAAACCAGGTCAAAATTCACTTTTAGACTATTTATTAAAATAAAATATTTTGAGTTTTTACAACTCTCAAGTAGAAGGTATAGATTTTGACGAAACATTCGCCCCTATAGCTAGACTCGAGTCCATTCGTATACTGTTTGCTATTGCTTGTCATTTTAAAATCAAATTATTTCAAATGGACGTTAAGAGCGCATTTCTAAATGGGTTTTTAAATGAGGAAGTTTATGTGGCTCAACCGAAAGGTTTTGTAGACCATAAACAACCTAATCATGTTTTTCGTTTGAAAAAGGCTCTTTACGGTCTGAAACAAGCACCGCGAGCATGGTACGAAAGGTTGACAAAGCACGTTTTGGAGAAGGGCTACACTCGAGGGGGAGCTGATAGGACTCTCTTTGTGAAGCATTATCAAAACAATTTCATTGTAGCACAAATCTATGTCGATGACATTGTATTTGGCGCAACAAGAGATAATGATGCTTCTAAATTCGCGGAGACCATGGAAAGCGAATTTGAGATGTCCATGATGGGCGAATTGACTTATTTCCTTGGATTGCAAATTAAACAAAATGATGAAGGTATTCACTTGAGTCAATCCAAGTATGCAATGGAGTTGGTTAAAAAGTTTGATCTTGAAAATTCGAAGGATTTTCCGACTCCAATGGGAACTAGCCACAAGGGACTTGGAAGTGAATCACAAAGTGAGAATGTAGACGAGAAACTGTATCGAAGTATGATTGGAAGTCTACTTTACCTCACGGCTAGTCGCCCGGATATATCTTTTAGTGTTGGGATCTGCGCGAGATATCAATCTGCACCAAAGGAGGTTCACCTGAAATCGGTGAAAAGGATCATCCGGTATATCAAAGGATCAATTAATTTCGGAATTTGGTATCCTATGGGAACAAGTTTGGATATTGTTGGATACTCAGATGCCGATTGGGCAGGATCAGTGGATGATCGGAAAAGCACGAGTGGTGCATGCTTCTATCTTGGCCATTGCCTTGTTGCATGGCACAGTAAAAAGCAGAATTGCATAGCACTCTCGACTGCCGAAGCGGAATACATTTCAGCTGGAAGTTGTTCAACTCAACTCATTTGGATGAAAAGCGTACTGAGCGACTTCCGGATTTCAGCATCTTCGGTAACAATACTTTGTGACAACACAAGTGCAATTAAAATTTCTAAAAACCCTGTGTTGCACTCTAGAACAAAACATATTGAACTTAGATATCATTTTCTTAGAGAGCTAGTTGAATCAAATATTCTTCAACTTTCATATATTCCAACTGAGGATCAATTAGCTGACATTCTAACAAAACCTTTGGATCAAAAACGTTTTATTCATTTGCGAAAAGCAATTGGAATGCTTTCCTTGAAATAAACTTCTTTTTGAAACCTTTGCTTAGGATAGGTTTTGTTTTTGTTTTGTTTTGTTCATTATCTATGTTTGTACATAGGACATTAATTGAGCATAAATCATAATTGACTTTAATTGCATCTTTTCGCACATTTAGAAATTTATTATGCTTTTGCCATCATAATATTTCACTGTTGCAATGATCATTTATGTTAATTAAATCATCTTCTGAGTGATCATAGTCAATTTCTCTCTCAATGATCTCTTGGTATAGTCATTATCTTATTTGACTGCTTAGTCGAGTATGAAATCGAGATCAATTTTTGGTTGAATACTTTATATCTTAAATAATTGATAGCCAATTGAGGGGGAGTCAAAGAAAAGTAAAATGCTCAAAAGATGTGGAAAGAGTTACATCCCAATGAGGAGTGTGAAAACTACCACCACATGGAGGAAAGAGCTACCACCTCGGTCGTCCGAGTATTGTGTGCAGCTACCACATGTATACCAAGCATGGTTGTTCAAATTTTGATTAAGTAAAATGCATGTTGAAATACTTGACTCCGTCAAATTTCAAGGTTGGTATAAGGTGGGTTTTTAAAGAAAGATGCTCAAAGAGCCACTCTCTTCAACAGATTGTCTAGATACATTATCTACTATATTTGGGATTTCAAACATCTATTGATCTTTGTATTTCATTTTCTTACTGAATTGATGATTTGATAAAGGCATTACTCATAAGATCAAGTTAGATGTAATTGAAGGTGTTCAACTTTAAGGGATTTAATTTTTGTAAATTTTCGTTTCATTTTTGGATATTATTGATAGATTTGGCATAATCTAATTCTTGTTGTATGAAACGATGATTTTTGTTTAAAGTTGATACACATTTGTGCTTACAATCTTTTTCTGGTTTTTCTTGAATTTCTCTGAAATTTTCTAACGAAAAAGTTGGAGCCGATCCGGATCGGGCAAGATAATCCGGATCCCGAACGCAGGTATTCTTCTGCGGGCTGACGATCCGGATTGGACCTGCCGATCCGGATCCCGAACGCAGTTTCTCACTGCGGGTAGCCGATCCGGATCGCAAGCATGGTTTGATCCGGATCGCGGCTAGGGTTTTATAAAGAACAAAAGGGTTTTGATTTCTTTTACTCCAATCTTTTGTTCCAAAGTTTCCAGAGCTTCTCTCTCTAGATTTCACCCTTCTTGGAAGCTTTCAAACTCAAGTTCTTCAACTCCAAGTAAGTTTTATTGATCAAAATCTCAGTTTTTCACCATTTTTCTCTTTTCCTCCTCAAACGTGATGAAATTCTTTGATCAATTTTGTTTGTGGATGGTTTTTGATCAAATTTCTTTTGAAATAAGAACTCTGGGTAGATTAGTTTTGATTATATGCTAGGTATTCTCCTGATTAACGGATTTTTAGGCTTCGATTTCTAAAATTTCGGTTTTAGGGCATATAATAGGATTTTCGAAATTCATGCGATTGATCTATTTTTTAAAGTCCTTTTGCAAAACTAATTTGATTCTTAGTCTCTCTACACGATAATGATTGTTTGGGTACAATTTCTCAAATTTCTGAAAATTAATAATTTTTCGTGTTCTTGAGTTGTTGCACACAGGATTTCTTTTCTCAAGAGACCAATAGCAATGGTGATCACTTGGATTGTTTTCCTACTTGCTGCTATGGTACATACGAGAGACACTGTCAAGCCCAAGAGGGCTAAGAAGGCTAAGAAAACGAAGAATCTAAAGATGATTCCGATACAGAATCTGAAACGGAATCAATTGACTGGGATGAACTGCAGGTTGAAGCAACGACTGTTCCCACTGCTTCAAAGGGAAAAGCGCCTGCGGAAACATCGAAGGCCTCCGCCTACTGCTGCTGAAAAAGGGAAAGCTCCAATGGAAGAAACTTCTGGGAAGACAAGAAGAAAAAGTGTTGCTCGCAAGAGAGGGAGTGCTCGGGGAATCTCCATTGAGCAACCAGCTGCTAGCCAAGCAACTCCTCAAGACTTTATCAGCTCGGCTAGAATAAAGGAATTTGAAAACAGGGAATGCATTGGAGAAAGGCATGTTGATTGTAAAAGCCTTAAAAGAGCGTTCTCGGACATTTGGGATTTTGTTTGACCAGATAGGTCTTGCCCCCATTTGCGACTTCCGCGAGACCACTGGGTATTGTCTTCACTCAGTGAGAATGTTTTATCAGAAGGCTTGTTATTTAGTTGATCAGGAGAGCGGACGCCGAGACTTTCAAACATTGGTCAAGAATGTAAGATCAAAGTGACCCCCCAACTGATTGGAGAGGTATTAGGGATGGACGCCCGAGCCGATGGCACTCATTACCTGAAGAATCAAGTCTTCAACACCTACTCCTGGAGAGTGGTAGTTGATGGAATCTGTCTTCCAAATACTCGGTCGACAGGAAACGTCGTTTTCTCGAAAGAACTACGACCAGAGTACCGCTTCTTAAACTTAATTGTTTGTTATAATGTCATTCCAAACATGAACACAAAGGTTCTTCGGTGGGAGAGAATGATATTCCTTTATCTACTTGGAAACCCCACAAGCAGCAATGGGAGCTAACCTAACCATTCCTTACATCATCTGGACAAGATGGCGCGATATGTGGAGCATGCTCATTCTTCTGAGAGACTACCTTATCCAATGATCATCATGCGCATTCTTCGCAAATTTAAAGCCGACACAAATGCGAGCTCCTATATGCACAGTCTAGGAACGATCAATGAAACAACAATTGTAAAGTCTCTCTCGACGAAGCCAGATGAACCCTTCATACCTCCTCGCCGACAACAAGCGACAACCTCTGCACCGCAGCAACTCCTCCAGTCCAACCAGCACATCCAGCACAACAAGCACCTCAATCAACTTCTGATGATGATGCATCTGTTACCTCAATCTATAAAGAACAGCAAAGGCTCTCCAACGAGCAAGAACGTATATCAAATGAACTAATTGAGGTAAAGGAAGAAATAAAGAAGGTAAATAAGAATCAATCATCAATGAACAAGCGATTAAAGAAAATATTCCAAATTCTCGGCTGTATCAGTTCAGACGAGTCTGAATAATCCGTATCCTTCCAATTTCTGTTTATTATGCATATGTTTAATCTTTCTGTTGTGCAGGTTTTTATTTTAGTTTTAGTCTTTAGTTCTCCAACTTGAACTGTTAACCATTCTCTCCACTTCTGTAATTTTGGCTTTGTTTGTGACAAAAAGGGGAGAGAGTTTAGAAAGAACTTGAACATGACTTGTTAAAACTGTTGAAACATGTGAAATGTTGTGAACATCAAGGTAAGTCTCAACCTCACTTCAAAGTTAAGTAGAACTTCAACTTTTTGTTTTCATTGTTGAATGCATGCCTCGACTAACTATTCGACTAACTATTTGGGCATGTAATATACTAACAAGTTGATGTTGGACTAACACTTTGTGACATTTGGTTTTTGATTGCATAGAAGATATGTTGGTTTTTGACTATGATTCTCTTACATATCTGAATTCTCAAATGTCATGATGATCAGATAAACTCTATCTCTGTACTAGGTTTTGAATGCTAAATATTCTTGAGGTATCTAACGATCTCTTTTTGTCAAGAATGATTTCTTTGTGCAGAGAGTACAGATGTCTAAGTCTAGAGTCTGTTTTAGGAGTTTATCTCATGTTTTTAAATTTTTGGATCTCCATTGTAATTTTTGTTGTATGGTGATAGCAACAAAATATCTTTTTGAATTTTCTTTAGTGGATCTGTGTTTTGTCACGAAACCGCCAAAGGGGGAGATTGTTACGGAATTTGAGTTGGCGTAGTTTCGTGAAAGTCTCAAGTCTTGAAGATTGAAGGTGAAGAAAGTTGGATCATTTAACTCAATCTCAAGAAAGAAGAATTCAAAAGGATCAGGTATGTTTAACTAAAGATTTTGTGTGATCCGAATACTTCTTGTAGTGTAGAAACACTTGGAAGAATCTTTCATTGCATAAAAATCAAAAACTGGACTTGGGACATGTTCAGGATCCGGATCAGGTTGTTCGATCCGGATCCCGAAGGTGGTTCGTTCATACACCAGTTCAATCCGGATCGTAGCCTCTCTTGATCCGGATCCCGAACACTGAGTTTACCATCTTCCTTGAACGATCCGGATCAGGCTTCGCAATCCGGATCCCGAACGTTGATGTTTGGTGAACTGTATGAACGATCCGGATCAAGCACTTCGATCCGGATCCCGAACCTTCGTTTTTCTGGAATTGCCTGACTCGTTACGACGATCCGGATCACAGCTAATCCGATCCGGATCGCCGTCCGTAAATTTCCAGAAATGTTAGGTTTTTGATTCTTATCTCCTTCCTAGGGTTTCTAACCTATAAATAGACCCTATGACTCTTTTTCTAGGGTTAATCAAGCCGAAAATCCAAATAGCCGTCATTTTCATATATCATCTTATACGGCTCTAGATCCACATATAGAAGAAAGGAAATCATTAGAGAATACTCTATGTTTCTTCATCTATATTGATTAGTTTGATTCTAGGTTTTCATACTCACATCTTGAGTTGAATCAAACTAATGAATACTTAGATGGTATTTCCGATCTATCTTTGATCTAAGTATTCGGCGGATCATCACCACCAAAAACAACGATTTACCCCAAAAATCGGCGCGTGGATTCGCGTGTCCTTGTGGATTCAAGGTTCAACCGCTCTCGTGGATTCGGAGCGAGGCACGTTCGTGGATTCGAAGGGTGCTATTGGGTGAAGACCGTGGATTCGGTCGGACGTCGTGGATTCGACGTTGGACGCCGTGGATTCGGCGTTGGGCGCAGATCGTGGATTCGAGAAGCGTCGCGGAGCGAGCGGAGAAGATCCTCTAGGAGCGTATGGAAAAGGTTGAGTCGTAAGTGTGTACGGTAAATCACCTTGTACGTGTTTAATTCTAGTGGATTTCTGCCGTGTTATCGGTCCCGTGGTTTTTTACTCCGGTGATGGAGTTTTCCACGTAAAATCTTGCGAGTTTATTTTTTTTCCGCATTGGGTTTTTATCGCAACGATTTTTGAGTGTTTTATACGTTTACACCTATTCACCCCCCTCTAGGTTTTTTTTCCCCTATTTAGATCCTTATTACATATAACCCAACAAGAAGTCCCCCATGTGTAAATTGGTGCACAAAGCCCGAGGAAGGGCGATAGGCCTCTAGAGCTTAGATGCAGCATTGCTCCATAAGGTGGAATTTAGGGTCTTCACATTCCACGATGCTCGAAGGCCCGAGGGCAAAAGTGACTTGGATTTGCGTTATTTTGGATTAATTAATTAATTATGTAATTAATATTAAGTTCGAGATGTCTGTGATGAAATAAGGTAAGAAAAAGAAGAAAAGAATGGGATTGGTTTCTAAGGGGTATGTTGAGATAGTTGTTGTGGAGCATTAAATGAGGCCTGGTGCATTTATTATTATCAACTGCTACCTCTACTTCAATGCATCCCCTAATTAATTTTATCCACGTCATCACTCCTCCTCTTGTGAAACCGGGGAATGGAAGAAAAGCAGAGGAAGTGGAGAGGTGAAAGAGGACGGTTGAGTTGAGAGGGGATCGGTGAATGATGTATTTTTTTGATGTTTTCTTCGGCTGTGAGGCCGCTTGGAGCTAGCTGCGCTTCGAGCTCGAAGGTAAGCTACAGTTTTTTTTTATTTATGTTTGGAGAGAGGAGAGAGAGACTTGGTATGGGTTTTTATTTTTGGTTTTGCCTTGGTGCTGGTGTGGGTGGCAGGCAGCAAGCTTGAGGCGCACGCGCGGGCCCAGGGGGGCGCCCGGCGCAAGGTGCGCGCGCGGTGGCGCTGTTCCAACGCAGGGCCGCTCGGTGGCGCTGCCAAAGCGCCCAGAAGCGCGCGCAATGTGCGGCTGGTCGCTGCGCGGCGGGCCGAACGCCGCGCAGCAGGCCCACCGGGCCCCGCGCGCTGCAGCTTCAGCGCCGCGCGACAGCTGCAGCGACGCCGCACAGGA
>JAQNDB010005064.1:0-21019 GCA_029204045.2 Tillandsia leiboldiana | reverse complement strand
GAAAACGATCGAAATGGTATATTCGCTTTATTTTTTCGGCACTTGGGACTGTTCACGGAACAGTAACCGCCGGCCGGAATTACTGTTCCGGCCGCCGGCGGCGAGCGGCGAGCGGCGGCGGGCGGCGGCGCACGGCGGCGGGCAGCGGCGCAGCGGCGGCACAGCGGCGGAGTGCGGAGGCGCGCAGCGCGGGTGCGCGGGTCCATGGGCCGGGCGTGCACCGGGAGCACCGAAGCCTCCCCTTGCCACGTGGCGCTTCCCCATTGGTTGGCCGGCTTCTAGAAGTCCACGGGGACTGTGACACGTGGCACACCCGGATTGGCTGACAGGATCCGGAAGACCCGGCGCGGGGACCGGGCCCGTGCTCCACGTGGACACGTGGCGTCTTCTGAGTGGCCCTTGCACAGGCTGTTCCCTGTTTTGTGGACACGTGGCGCGTTTTGGTTGGCCCGTTTCGGTGTTTCCTGTTCGGATCCGATCCTGTGTGGAGCCTCAGCCCATTATAAATAGGGCCCCCCACCCCCTCTCTTTGCACCTCGGTTTTCGAGCCCTTAGAAAGAGAACAAGAGTTTGGGCCCTCTACAAAATTTCTTCCTCTCTCTCTCTTCTCTCTCTCCTCCAAATCTCAGAATTTTTGGAGTTACTGTTAGTGAGTTATCTGCGACGCGGCGCACTGCGACGGTTTTCTGTTTCGGCCTATTTCCCGTCGCAGTTCCGTCGAAAATTCCCTGTGGGCTAACCAGGAGGAATTTTTGGATGATTTTTGTGACAGCGCGTTCCTAAGAGGTAAGGCTTTGATTTTCGTGTTGATCACTTTGCTCCATTTCATTCTTTTGGCACGATTCCCGAGGTCTCTTTGACCCCCCTTTTTACTGTGGAAATTTCTAGACAGTGTCAACTTCTCCGATTTTTATCTTGGAGTAGGAGCATCAGATCGAGACGTTTAAAGAGTCGATTTTGATCTACTCTTCGCGAGGAACGCAACCGTAATTTTTCTGGATTTTTCTGAGCACTATACAGGGGTGAAAAACTCCTCTCTTTTCGTGCTATTTGAAAAACAGCAAAAGCTGTATTTTTATGAATAATATAGTTACACCCTGTGCAATGTGTGTTGCTGTAGGGCACCGTTCTCGGCAGACAGCAGTTCTAGGGGACTGTGGACAGCCAGGAGACTATCTGGGTGTGATTTGAGCTGTTCAAGGTGGGCGGTTGTTGCTTACCTCATTTTTGACAAGCTCACTGGGATTACTGGAACTCCCCTAAAATTCAATTGATAAGAACAATTGGGACAAACTAATATGACAATTGATGAGAACAATTGGGATAAACTAATATGACAAATGATGAGAACCATTGGGACTACTAACAGGACTACTAACAGGACAACTAACAGGACAATTGATGAGAACCGCTGGGACGAACTCTCCTAAAATTTAATATAACCCCACCAATTATATGATGACTTATATTGGGACACTGTGATTGGGACAAAGGCTATAATCTCGCATGCAATAACTTTCATAACAATCAATCTTTTTTATAAATATTTGACACTTTTCTACAGCTTTTAAATAATGGCATGCTTTCTTGCTCATCTAGTTAGCCACTATTTATTGCTACACTATCATCTTGGAAATTGTACATGTTTCATTGTTGTCCTGTGCATCCAGAAGCTTGTTGCTCAAGTGTGAGCAGGGGTTTGGGATAGTGTAGTCGAGATTGCATTAGATTATGGATTTGTGGGGTATTGCGGTGACCGCGGACAGTAGGCGGTCGACCAGATATTTATCCTTGCATCAGATTAGGGATGAGTCTGGTCTATTTGCATCAGCTGAGGATCGGGTTATCCTAGTGGATGGTTTTCCCACTTGTTAAGTACTATGGCATCAGATCGGGGTTTTCTTAGTGGATAGTTTTTCCCACTTTGATCATAGTCATGATCCAGTCCTGCTGTTTTATGGCACTTCTGATACTTATTACTGAGATATTTACTCGTGTGGGTCGCTCCCCTCGAGTGCCACTCCGGAGTGTGTTACAGACAGACTTTGAGTCCTTGAGACTCCTATCCCCTATCGGTGTTATGCGTTGACCAGCATACCCAATTTGGCAAACACTATTCCCTATCGGTGTCATGCGTTGGCCAGCATACCCGATTTGGCAAACACTATCCCCTATCGGTGTTATGCATTGGCCAGCATACCCGATTTGGCAAGGCACAGCAGGCAGTACCAGTGACACAAGACTGAGTTATTTCAGGCAGGCATGTTTGGTATTGTTGCATACAGTCATTTCATGCTACATGACATTTAGAGGCATACTAGTGGTGGTTTTTCTTTATTCAGCAGTTCTGTTTACAGCTTTACCACTTATTCCTTTCTGGCCTCTAGTAGTCCTAGTGGGTGCGTCAGAGTTGAGGTTTTTGCCCACTAGGGGAGGCTACTGGTTTATCTGGTAGTTCTCACCCCCATTGTTCTTTTCTGTTTCTTTCTTCTCCTTTATTTTTGCAGAGTCGTCTGCGGGAGCTGCTAGGCCATCGGCAGCTGATCGAGGTAAGGGGATCGCTGAATAGATAGATCTCCTGGGAGATTGAGAGCTGTTAGATAGATGCTGCACCCTTTACTCAGACTGTGGTATTCTTCTTTTATTCTAGGTATGGCTTTCGCCAGCTGGATGTACTATTTTGGTGAGCTGGGAGATTATTGTACTTATTACAGCTTTATTAGTAGTTCCAGTCTGAGATACTATGTGGTTCTTCCACTTCAGCTCTGTATTATGCTCTTTTATTGTTTATATTATATCGGAGCAGGTTACCAGCGCTTCGTGTACTCGGGAAATCCCATGTGCACGGCGGATCTGTTGGCGAGCCCGGGTTCCGGGGCGTGACAGATTAAGTACCGCCGGCCGGAATTACTGTTCCGGCCGCCGGCGGCGAGTGGCGAGCGGCGGCGGGCGGCGGCGCACGGCGGCGGGCAGCGGCGCAGCGGCGGCACAGCGGCGGAGTGCGGAGGCGCGCAGCGCGGGTGCGCGGTCCATGGGCCGGGCGTGCACCGGGAGCACCGAAGCCTCCCCTTGCCACGTGGTGCTTCCCCATTGGTTGGCCGGCTTCTAGAAGTCCACGGGGACTGTGACACGTGGCACACCCGGATTGGTTGACAGGATCCGGAAGACCCGGCGCGGGGACCGGGCCCGTGCTCCACGTGGACACGTGGCGTCTTCTGAGTGGCCCTTGCACTGGCTGTTCCCTGTTTTGTGGACACGTGGCGCGTTTTGGTTGGCCCGTTTCGGTGTTTCCTGTTCGGATCCGATCCTGTGTGGAGCCTCAGCCCATTATAAATAGGGCCCCCCACCCCCTCTCTTTGCACCTCGGTTTTCGAGCCATTAGAAAGAGAACCAGAGTTTGGGCCCTTTACGAAATTTCTTCCTCTGTCTCTCTTCTCTCTTTCCTCCAAATCTCAGAATTTTTGGAGTTACTATTAGTGAGTTATCTGCGACGCGGCGCACTGCGACGAGTTTCTGTTTCGGCCCATTTCCCGTCGCAGTTCCGTCGAAAATTCCCTGTGGGCTAACCAGGAGGAATTTTTGGATGATTTTTGTGACAGCGCGTTCCTAAGAGGTAAGGCTTTGATTTTCGTGTTGATCACTTTGCTCCATTTCATACTTTTGGCACGATTCCCGAGGTCTCTTTGACCCCCCTTTTTGCTGTGGAAATTTCTGGACAGTGTCAAATTCTCCGATTTTTATCTTGGCGTAGGAGCATCAGATCGAGACGTTTAAAGAGTCGATTTTGATCTACTCTTCGCGAGGAACGCAAACGTAATTTTTCTGGATTTTTCTGAGCACTATACAGAGGTGAAAAACTCCTCTCTTTTCGTGCTATTTGAAAAACAGCAAAAGCTGTATTTTTATGAATAATATAGTTACACCCTGTGCAATGTGTGTTGCTGTAGGGCACCGTTCTCGGCAGACAGCAGTTCTAGGGGACTGTGGACAGCCAGGAGACTATCTGGGTGTGATTTGAGCTGTTCAAGGTGGGCGGTTGTTGCTTACCTCATTTTTGACAAGCTCACTGGGATTACTGGAACTCCCCTAAAATTCAATTGATAAGAACAATTGGGACAAACTAATATGACAATTGATGAGAACAATTGGGATAAACTAATATGACAAATGATGAGAACCATTGGGACTACTAACAGGACTACTAACAGGACAACTAACAGGACAATTGATGAGAACCGCTGGGACGAACTCTCCTAAAATTTAATATAACCCCACCAATTATATGATGACTTATATTGGGACACTGTGATTGGGACAAAGGTTATAATCTCGCATGCAATAACTTTCATAACAATCAATCTTTTTTATAAATATTTGACACTTTTCTACAGCTTTTAAATAATGGCATGCTTTCTTGCTCATCTAGTTAGCCACTATTTATTGCTACACTATCATCTTGGGAATTGTACATGTTTCATTGTTGTCCTGTGCATCCAGAGGCTTGTTGCTCAAGTGTGAGCAGGGGTTTGGGATAGTGTAGTCGAGATTGCATTAGATTATGGATTTGTGGGGTATTGCGGTGACCGCGGACAGTAGGCGGTCGACCAGATATTTATCCTTGCATCAGATTAGGGATGAGTCTGGTCTATTTTGCATCAGCTGAGGATCGGGTTATCCTAGTGGATGGTTTTCCCACTTGTTAAGTATTATGGCATCAGATCGGGGTTTTCTTTAGTGGATAGTTTTTCCCACTTTGATCATAGTCATGATCCAGTCCTGCTGTTTTATGGCACTTCTGATACTTATTACTGAGATATTACTCGTGTGGGTCGCTCCCCTCGAGTGCCACTCCGGAGTGTGTTACAGACAGACTTTGAGTCCTTGAGACTCCTATCCCCTATCGGTGTTATGCGTTGACCAGCATACCCAATTTGGCAAACACTATTCCCTATCGGTGTCATGCGTTGGCCAGCATACCCGATTTGGCAAACACTATCCCCTATCGGTGTTATGCATTGGCCAGCATACCCGATTTGGCAAGGCACAGCAGGCAGTACCAGTGACACAAGACTGAGTTATTTCAGGCAGGCATGTTTGGTATTGTTGCATACAGTCATTTCATGCTACATGACATTTAGAGGCATACTAGTGGTGGTTTTCCTTTATTCAGCAGTTCTGTTTACAGCTTTACCACTTATTCCTTTCTGGCCTCTAGTAGTCCTAGTGGGTGCGTCAGAGTTGAGGTTTTTGCCCACTAGGGGAGGCTACTGGTTTATCTGGTAGTTCTCACCCCCATTGTTCTTTTCTGTTTCTTTCTTCTCCTTTATTTTGCAGAGTCGTCTGCGGGAGCTGCTAGGCCATCGGCAGCTGATCGAGGTAAGGGGATCGCTGAATAGATAGATCTCCTGGGAGATTGAGAGCTGTTAGATAGATGCTGCACCCTTTACTCAGACTGTGGTATTCTTCTTTTATTCTAGGTCTGGCTTTCGCCAGCTGGATGTACTATTTTGGTGAGCTGGGAGATTATTGTACTTATTACAGCTTTATTAGTAGTTCCAGTCTGAGATACTATGTGGTTCTTCCACTTCAGCTCTGTATTATGCTCTTTTATTGTTTATATTATATCGGAGCAGGTTACCAGCGCTTCGTGTACTCGGGAAATCCCATGTGCACGGCGGATCTGTTGGCGAGCCCGGGTTCCGGGGCGTGACAGATTAAGTTGGGTATGCTGGTCAATTAAGTTGGTATCAGAGCTTAGGGATTGGTCAGTTGGGACTTAGGAAACCCTAGGCTTTTGGTAGACCCTAGGATAATAGGGTACGAGAGACGTGATATTTGCGAAAGTCGTTGATTTATTGTTTGACTCTTCCAGTGAGAGAAGAGGGATCGACATGCCTAATTTCTGGTGAACCGTTATGTTGGCTGCAGACAACATAAAGTCACCGAAATATGGGGGTGTCTTTGACTTTCGCTAGATTGGGTCGTGTGGGGATATGATACTGAGTGTGGTTTCTTGTGATAGGATGCCTCCGCGACGTAGAATGTTGACGCGTTCTCAGCCTGAATCCCCTGAGCCCGAGCCGGAGGAGTCCGAGCAGGGCCAACAGAGTGAGGTGCAGGAGCTTCAGGCTCAGATGGCCCAGATGGCAGAGGCCGTGCAGCGTCAGGAGGAGGCCATGGGTCGGCTGACGCAGATGTTAGAACAGAGGGCGCAGCCTGTTGTTGCACCCCCTGAGAGTTCTCCCGTACCACCCTCCCCTGCTGTGGCTTCCCCAGTTGGACCGGTGACCACGGCATCCCCTGTTGCTCAGGGAGCAATCCGGCCATTGACTCCTGCGGAGGAGCAGGAGATTGCTGACAAACTTACTCAGTTCTGTAAGCGGGGACCGCCCAGGTTTTCAGGGCGGAATACCCAGCCGTGGGAGATCGGGACTTGGCTTTCGTCAATGGAGAAGTTATTCCGGGACTTCTTCATTGACCAGAAGTACAGGGTACATATGGCTGTACACTGCTTAGACGGGGACGCTGATGCATGGTGGCGTCGGGTAGAGCCTCTGGAGTTCCAGATCACTCGACAGCTACCCTGGTCAGAGTTCAAGAAGATGATTCTGGATACGTACTTTTCCACGAGTATGAAGAAAAAGCTGGAAGATGATTTTAAGAATCTTCAGCAAGGCGACCGGACGGCATTAGACTATTTTCAGGAGTTCACGCGGTTACTCAACTGCGTACCCTATGTCGCCAGGGATGGACCGCACCAGGTGGAGCTCTTTGAGTCGGGCCTGCGCCCAGAAATCTATACTCTGGTGCATGCTCAGAGACTACAGACCTTGGAGGAGGCAGCAGAGCATGCCCAGTGGGTTGAGAGGGGAGACCACGTCGTCGCCAGACGTGGGGGCCTGGTCGCTCAAGGCGCAGACAGGAAGCGACCAGCGCAGGACGACGGGGGACAGGCCAGTTCTTGGAGGCCGCCACGACCGCCACGGCCTCAGTTTTCCGGCCATGGGCGTTCTGAGCGGCGAGGGCCTGGGGGATCCCAGAGGCCACCGCAGCATCAGCAGCAACAGCATTCGCATCAGCAGAGATCGCAGTCGCGGCAGCAAGGGCCTCCGCGACAGAGGCAGCAGGCGAGGCAGCCCCAGGCTACGGTTAGGTGCATTTTCTGCCAGGGACAGCATAACTCTGATGCTTGTGATCTGAGGTTTGGCCGCTGTTATCGGTGTGGACAGTCTGGCCACCTCCGAGCTGCCTGCCCATATGCACCATCGACGGCTCCTTCTTCAGCATCTGCTCCTTCTTCGTCTCAGCAACGGTTGACGGCTCAGCGGCCATATGCTCCAGCAAGCTGGCCATCTTCTTCCCATCCCACGGAGTATCGCCCTCCAGCTCAAAGTGGGCGAGTGTATGCTGCACAGGTAGAGGACTCTTCGGCAGCAGATCACGTGGTGGCAGGTATCACCTTACTTTCTGGCATTAGGACTCGTACATTATTTGATACTGGAGCATCGCATTCTTTTATTAGTAAATCATTTGCATCATTACATGGGATAGAGGTAGGACTTTTGCCACGTGCACGAGAGGTTCAGATCCCTGATCACACCTTGCACGTGGAGGAGTGTTGTTGGTCCTGCCCGATGCAAATCGAGTCCTGGATTATGCCAGCTGACCTGTTGGTCCTGAGACAATTGAAGGACTTCGATGTGGTCCTCGGGATGGACTGGCTGGCTCGGTATTTCGCGACTATTGACTGTGCCGCAAGGACGGTCACTTTTAGAGAACCAGGCCAGAAAATGTTGGTATACCGGGGATGTCAGAGCGCTTTCTTTGCCTGTATGGTTTCGACTTCCCGAGCGAGGCTGATGATCCATCGAGGATGTGTAGCCTTTTTGGCTAGTGTTGTTGAGGGGCCTACGGCGGCACCGGAACTCGGGGATATCCCTATTGCCCGCGAGTTCCCGGATGTTTTCCCACCTGAGCTGACTCGCATGCCACCAGATAGGGAGATTGAGTTCGTGATTAACGTAGTTCCGGGAACTGCGCCAATCTCTAAGGCTCCTTACCGGATGGCACCGGCTGAGCTGCGAGAGCTTAAGGCGCAACTCCAGGATTTAATGGATAAGGGCTTTATTAGGCTGAGTGTATCACCATGGGGTGCGCCGGTGCTATTCGTAAAGAAGATGGATGGGTCACTTCGACTACGTGTAGATTATAGAGAATTAAATAAAGTGACCACCAAGAACAAGTACCCTTTGCCGCGCATCGATGATCTTTTTGATCAGCTGCAAGGGTCTTGCGTCTTCTCTAAGATAGATTTGCAGTCCGGTTACCACCAGTTGAAGGTGAAGGCCGTAGATATTCCGAAAACGGCATTTAGATCACGGTACGGGCATTATGAATTTACAGTTATACCTTTTGGGCTAACTAATGCCCCTGCCGCATTCATGGATTTAATGAACCGGATCTTCCGACTATACTTGGATCGATTCGTAGTAGTATTCATTGATGATATCTTGATTTACTCCCGAAGTGATATTGAGCATGAGGAGCACTTAAGGATCGTGCTGCAACTTCTGCAAGAGAAGAAGTTGTATGCCAAGCTGGCAAAGTGCGAGTTTTGGCTTCGGGAGGTAGTCTTCTTGGGCCATGTGATTTCCGCTGCAGGTGTGGCGGTGGACCCAGCGAAGATTGAGGCAGTCCGTGATTGGCCCCGACCGACGACGGTTTCTGAGGTACGTAGCTTTATGGGTTTAGCTGGGTATTACCGTCGGTTTGTGGAAGGCTTTGCGAAGCTCTCCACACCCCTCACTCGCTTGACGCGTAAGGGAGTGAAGTTTATCTGGAGTGAGGACTGTCAAAAGAGCTTTGAGGAGCTGAAGGATTATGCAGGAAGGGAGGGTAATTGCTTATGCATCAAGGCAACTCAAGGATTATGAGAAGAATTACCCTACCCATGACTTGGAGCTCGCTGCCGTGGTTTTTGCACTAAAGCTCTGGCGTCATTATCTATATGGGGAGCATTGTGAAATCTACACCGACCACAAGAGCCTAAAATACCTGTTCACGCAGAAGGAGTTGAATTTGAGGCAACGTAGGTGGTTAGAGCTATTAAAGGATTATGATGTAGATATTCTCTACCACCCAGGCAAGGCTAATGTGGTCGCTGATGCCTTGAGTAGGAGGGCGGTGCAAAGTTTGTCTATGTTGATCACAGACCAGGCACCGCTATTAGAGGAAATGAGACGACTCGAGATAGAGGTTGTGTCCCCTGGGGTCACTGCTAGACTGACATCTTTAGTCTTGCAGCCCACTCTGCTGGACAGGATCAAAGAGAAACAGAGTGAGGACCCCCACTTGGCCGGGATTAGAGATCATATTCCGAGTGATCAGTCAGGGGACTTTACGATAAATGCCTCGGGAATACTGAGGTACAGGAACCGAGCATGTGTGCCAATAGATGTGGAGATTAGAGAACAGATATTGCGAGAGGCCCATTATACACCTTATACCCTACATCCTGGTGGGACTAAGATGTATAAGGACCTCAAGGCACACTTCTGGTGGAAAGGCATGAAAAGGGATATTGGGAAATTTGTGGCGCAGTGTTTAACCTGTCAGCAGGTGAAAGCTGAGCATCGAGTGCCAGCTGGCAAGTTACAAAGTCTCCCAATCCCCGAGTGGAAATGGGACCACATTACAATGGACTTTGTGGTCGGACTACCGAGGGCCCAGGGAGGAGCAGACGCTATCTGGGTAGTTGTTGATAGACTTACCAAGTCGGCGCACTTTCTGCCCATGCAGACTACGTGGCCACTTGAGCGACTAGCCCAGCTATATCTAGATGAGATAGTTAGATTGCATGGAGTCCCCGCCTCCATTGTATCAGATAGAGACCCGAGGTTTGTTTCACGTTTCTGGATGAGTTTGCAGACAACCTTGGGAACTCAGCTTAGGTTCAGTACTGCTTTTCATCCGCAGACGGATGGACAGTCAGAACGGACGATACAAATCCTGGAGGACATGTTGAGGGCTTGTGTCTTGGATTTCGGCGGAGGGTGGATTCGGCATTTATCTTTTGCTGAATTCGCGTACAACAATAGCTTTCAAGCGAGCATTCAGATGGCTCCGTTTGAAGCATTGTATGGACGCAAGTGTCGATCACCACTTTATTGGAGTGACGTAGGCGAGAGGCGGACCCTGGGACCAGATGTCTTGATAGAGGCAGAAGAGAAGGTCCGGGTGATTCGAAAGCATCTTCAGACCGCCCAAAGCCGACAGAGGAGCTATGCCGACGTTCGGCGACGAGATTTAGAATTTCAGGTTGGAGATCATGTATTCCTGAAAGTCTCGCCGTCCAAAGGAATCAGGAGGTTCGGCATTCGTGGGAAACTTAGCCCCCGATATATTGGACCCTTTGAGGTATTGGGGCGTATCGGGCCAGTTGCCTACCGACTCGCACTTCCTCCAAGGCTTGCTGGTGTCCATGATGTATTTCATGTTTCTACTTTGAGGAAGTATATCTTCGACCCATCGCACGTCATCGACTTCACACCGCTTGAGATCAGCGAGGATTTGAGGTATGAAGAACGCCCACTGCGAGTTCTGGATCGAGAGGTGAAAGAATTACGCAGTCGGGCCATTCCCTATGTGAAGATCCAATGGAGCAATCATGACGAGCGCGAGGCTACATGGGAGCTCGAGTCGGAGATAAGGAATGCTCACCCCTACTTATTCGAGACATCGGACTGAGGATTATTGTTTAGTCTCGTTTCGAGGACGAAACTCTTTTTAGTGGGGGAGGATGTGATGATCCAGACTCCCGCAGGAACTGTGCAACATTAAACAGTGATTGTAGGGAGCTTATTCGGTGAAACAGAGCTTGTAGAATCAAAATTGGACATTTAATATTGACTCTGCGCGAAAATCGGAGCAAATGGGATTTTCCGGGAGCTTCCGGCAAAATTTCGGATGAGAATTTGGCGAAATGGACAGCGGATTTGGACTCAGCGCGCGAAAACGATCGAAATGGTATATTCGCTTTATTTTTTCGGCACTTGGTACTGTTCACCGGAACAGTAACCGCCGGCCGGAATTACTGTTCCGGCCGCCGGCGGCGAGCGGCGAGCGGCGGCGGGCGGCGGCGCACGGCGGCGGGCAGCGGCGCAGCGACGGCACAGCGGCGGAGTGCGGAGGCGCGCAGCGCGGGTGCGCGGTCCATGGGCCGGGCGTGCACCGGGAGCACCGAAGCCTCCCCTTGCCACGTGGCGCTTCCCCATTGGTTGGCCGGCTTCTAGAAGTCCACGGGGACTGTGACACGTGGCACACCCGGATTGGCTGACAGGATCCGGAAGACCCGGCGCGGGGACCGGGCCCGTGCTCCACGTGGACACGTGGCGTCTTCTGAGTGGCCCTTGCACAGGCTGTTCCCTGTTTTGTGGACACGTGGCGCGTTTTGGTTGGCCCGTTTCGGTGTTTCCTGTTCGGATCCGATCCTGTGTGGAGCCTCAGCCCATTATAAATAGGGCCCCCCACCCCCTCTCTTTGCACCTCGGTTTTCGAGCCCTTAGAAAGAGAACCAGAGTTTGGGCCCTCTACGAAATTTCTTCCTCTCTCTCTCTTCTCTCTCTCCTCCAAATCTCAGAATTTTTGGAGTTACTGTTAGTGAGTTATCTGCGACGCGGCGCACTGCGACGGTTTTCTTTTTCGGCCCATTTCCCGTCGCAGTTCCGTCGAAAATTCCCTATTGGCTAACCAGGAGGAATTTTTGGATGATTTTTGTGACAGCGCGTTCCTAAGAGGTAAGGCTTTGATTTTTGTGTTGATCACTTTGCTCCATTTTATACTTTTGGCATGATTCCCGAGGTCTCTTTGACCCTCCTTTTTGCTGTGGAAATTTCTGGACAGTGTCAACTTCTCCGATTTTTATCTTGGCGTAGGAGCATCAGATCGAGACGTTTAAAGAGTCGATTTTGATCTACTCTTCGCGAGGAACGCAACCGTAATTTTTCTGGATTTTTCTGAGCACTATACAGAGGTGAAAAACTCCTCTCTTTTCGTGCTATTTGAAAAACAGCAAAAGCTGTATTTTTATGAATAATATAGTTACACCCTGTGACGCCCCGGAACCCGGGCTCGCCAACAGATCCGCCGTGCACATGGGATTTCCCGAGTACACGAAGCGCTGGTAACCTGCTCCGATATAATATAAACAATAAAAGAGCATAATACAGAGCTGAAGTGGAAGAACCACATAGTATCTCAGACTGGAACTACTAATAAACCTATAATAAGTACAATAATCTCCCAGCTCACCAAAATAGTACATCCAGCTGGCGAAAGCCAGACCTAGAATAAAAGAAGAGTACCACAGTCTGAGTAAAGGGTGCAGCATCTATCTAACAGCTCTCAGTCTCCCAGGAGATCTATCTATTCAGCGATCCCCTTACCACGATCAGCTGCCGATGGCCTAGCAGCTCCCGCAGACGACTCTGCAAAAATAAAGGAGAAGAAAGAAACAGAAAAGAACAATGGGGGTGAGAACTACCAGATAAACCAGTAGCCTCCCCTAGTGGGCAAAAACCTCAACTCTGACGCACCCACTAGGACTACTAGAGGCCAGAAAGGAATAAGTGGTAAAGCTGTAAACAAAACTGCTGAATAAAGGGAAACCACCACTAGTATGCCTCTAAATGTCATGTAGCATGAAATGACTGTATGCAACAATACCAAACATGCCTGCCTGAAATAACTCAGTCTTGTGTCACTGGTACTGCCTGCTGTGCCTTGCCAAATCGGGTATGCTGGCCAATGCATAACACCGATGGGGATAGTGTTTGCCAAATCGGGTATGCTGGCCAACGCATGACACCGATAGGGAATAGTGTTTGCCAAATTGGGTATGCTGGTCAACGCATAACACCGATAGGGGATAGGAGTCTCAAGGACTCAAAGTCTGTCTGTAACACACTCCGGAGTGGCACTCGAGGGGAGCGACCCACACGAGTAAAATATCTCAGTAATAAGTATCAGAAGTGCCATAAAACAGCAGGACTGGATCATGACTATGATCAAAGTGGGAAAAACTATCCACTAAAGAAAACCCCGATCTGATGCCATAGTACTTAACAAGTGGGAAAACCATCCACTAGGATAACCCGATCCTCAGCTGATGCAAAATAGACCAGACTCATCCCTAATCTGATGCAAGGATAAATATCTGGTCGACCGCCTACTGTCCGCGGTCACCGCAATACCCCACAAATCCATAATCTAATGCAATCTCGACTACACTATCCCAAACCCCTGCTCACACTTGAGCAACAAGCCTCTGGATGCACAGGACAACAATGAAACATGTACAATTCCCAAGATGATAGTGTAGCAATAAATAGTGGCTAACTAGATGAGCAAGAAAGCATGCCATTATTTAAAAGCTGTAGAAAAGTGTCAAATATTTATAAAAAAGATTGATTGTTATGAAAGTTATTGCATGCGAGATTATAGCCTTTGTCCCAATCACAGTGTCCCAATATAAGTCATCATATAATTGGTGGGGTTATATTAAATTTTAGGAGAGTTCGTCCCAGCGGTTCTCATCAATTGTCCTGTTAGTTGTCCTGTTAGTAGTCCTGTTAGTAGTCCTGTTAGTAGTCCCAATGGTTCTCATCATTTGTCATATTAGTTTATCCCAATTGTTCTCATCAATTGTCATATTAGTTTGTCCCAATTGTTCTTATCAATTGAATTTTAGGGGAGTTCCAGTAATCCCAGTGAGCTTGTCAAAAATGAGGTAAGCAACAATCGCCCACCTCCAGTAGCTCAAAATACACCCCAGGTGGTCTCCTGGTGGTCCACAGTCCTCAACTCCTGCAAATCAGAGTACAGTTGTACATAACAACGCTCCCGGTATAAATATAAATCCCAAAAAGTACCATATTTGCTGTTTTTCAAATAGCACGAGAAAAGAGGAATTTTTCACCTCTAAACAGTGCTCAGAAAAATCCAGAAAAATTAATGTTGTGTTCCTCGCGAAGAGTAGATCAAAATCGACTCTTTAAACGTCTCGATATGACGCTCCTACGTCAAGATAAAAATCGGAGAAGTTGGTGCTGTCCAGAAACTACCACAGCAAAAAGGGGGGTCAAAGAGACCTCGGGAAACATGCCAAAAGTTCGAAATGGAGCGAAGTGATCAACACGAAAATCAATGCCTTACCTCTTAGGAACGCGCTGCCACAAAAATCGTTCAAAAATTCCTCCTGGTTAGCACACAGGGAATTTTCGACGGAACTGCGACGAGAAATGGGCCGAAAAAGAAAACCGTCGCAGTGCGCCGCGTCGCAGATAACTCACTAACTGTAACTCGAAAAATTCTGAGATTTGGAGGAGAGAGAGAAGAGAGAGAGAGGAAGAAATTTCGTAGAGGGCCCAAACTCTGGTTCTCTCTCTAAGGGCTCGAAAACCGAGGTGCAAAGAGAGGGGGTGGGGGGCCCTATTTATAATGGGCTGAGGCTCCACACAGGATCGGATCCGAACAGGAAACACCGAAACGGGCCAACCAAAAGGCGCCACGTGTCCACAAAACAGGGAACAGCCTGTGCAAGGGCCACTCAGAAGACGCCACGTGTCCACGTGGAGCACGGGCCCGGTCCCCGCGCCGGGTCTTCCGGATCCTGTCAGCCAATCCGGGTGTGCCACGTGTCACCCTCCCACGCGCTTCTAGAAGACGGCGAACCAATGGGGAAGCGCCACGTGGCAAGGGGGTATTCGGTGCTCCCGGTGCACGCCAGGCCCATGGACCGCGCACCAGGGCCGCGCGCCTCCGCGCTCTGCCGCTGTGCCGCCGCCGCGCCGCTGCCCGCCGCCGTGCGCCGCCGCCCGCCGCCGCTCGCCGCTCGCCGCCGGCGGCCGGAACAGTAATTCCGGCCGGCGGTTACTGTTCCGGTGAACAGTACCAAGTGCCGAAAAAATAAAGCGAATATACCATTTCGATCGTTTTCGCGCGCTGAGTCCAAATCCGACGTCCATTTTGCCAAATTCCCATCCGAAATTTTGCCGAAAGCTCCCGGAAAATTCCATTTGCTCCGATTTTTGTGCAAAGTCTATATTAAATGTTCAATTTCAAATCTACAAGCTCTGTTTCACCGAATAAGCTCCCTACAGTCACTGTTTAATGTTGCACAGTTCTTGCGGGAGTCCGGGTCATCACATCCTCCCCCACTAAAAAGAGTTTCGTCCTCGAAACGAGACTCAACAACAATCCTCAGTCCAAAGTCTCAAATAAGTAGGGGTGGGCGTCCTTCATCTCCGACTCAAGCTCCCATGTAGCCTCGCGCTCGTCATGATTGCCCCAATTGAATTTTCACACAGGGAATGGCCCTACTGCGCAATTCTCTCACCTTCCGGCCGGCGGTTACTGTTCCGGTGAACAGTACCAAGTGCCGAAAAAAATAAAGCGAATATACCATTTCGATCGTTTTCGCGCGCTGAGTCCAAATCCGCTGTCCATTTCGCCAAATTCTCATCCGAAATTTTGCCGGAAGCTCCCGGAAAATCCCATTTGCTCCGATTTTCGCGCAGAGTCTATATTAAATGTCCAATTTTGATTCTACAAGCTCTGTTTCACCGAATAAGCTCCCTACAATCACTGTTTAATGTTGCACAGTTCCTGCGGGAGTCTGGATCATCACATCCTCCCCCACTAAAAAGAGTTTCGTCCTCGAAACGAGACTAAACAATAATCCTCAGTCCGATGTCTCGAATAAGTAGGGGTGAGCATTCCTTATCTCCGACTCGAGCTCACATGTAGCCTCGCGCTCGTCATGATTGCTCCATTGGATCTTCACATAGGGAATGGCCCGACTGCGTAATTCTTTCACCTCTCGATCCAGAACTCGCAGTGGGCGCTCCTCATACCTCAAATCTTCGCTAAACTCAAGCGGTGTGAAGTCAATGACGTGCGATGGGTCGAAGACATAATATATCATGGACACCAGCAAGCCTCGGGGAAGTGCAAGTCGGTAGGTAACTGACCCGATACGCTCCAATACCTCAAAAGGGTCAAATATATCGGGGGCTAAGTTTCCCACGAGTGCCAAACCTCCTGATTCCTTTGGATGGCGAGACTTTCAGGAACACATGATCTTCAACCTGAAATTCTAAGTCTCGTCGCCGAACCTCGGCATAACTCCTCTGTCGGCTTTTGGGCGGTTTGAAGATGCTTTCGAATCACCCGGACCTTCTCTTCTGCCTCTATCAAGACATCTAGTCCCAAGGTCCGCCTCTCGTCTACGTCACTCCAATAAAGTGGTGATCGACACTTGCGTCCATACAATGCTTCAAACGGAGCCATCTGAATGCTCGCTTGAAAGCTATTGTTGTACGCGAATTCAGCCAAAGATAAATGCCGAATCCACCCTCCGCCGAAATCCAAGACACAAGCCCTCAGCATGTCCTCCAGGATTTCCCAAGAGGTTCAGATCCCTGATCACACCTTACATGGGATAGAGGTAGGACTTTTGCCACGTGCACGAGAGGTTTAGATCCCTGATCGCACCTTGCACGTGGAAGAGTGTTGTTGGTCCTGCCCGATGCAAATCGAGTCCTGGATTATGCCAGCTGACCTGTTGGTCCTGAGACAATTGAAGGACTTCGATGTGGTCCTCGGGATGGACTGGCTGGCTCGGTATTTCGCGACTATTGACTGTGCCGCAAGGACGGTCACTTTTAGAGAACCAGGCCAGGAGATGATGGTATATCGGGAATGTCAGAGCGCTTTCTTTGCCTCTATGATTTCGACTTCCCGAGCGAGGCTGATGATCCGTCGAGGATGTGTAGCCTTTTTGGCTAGTGTTGTTGAGGGGCCTACGGCGGCACCGGAACTCGGGGATATCCCTATTGCCCGCGAGTTCCCGGATGTTTTCCCACCTGAGCTGACTCGCATGCCGCCAGATAGGGATTTTGAGTTTGTGATTAACGTAGTTCCAGGAACTGCGCCAATCTCTAAGGCTCCTTACCGGATGGCACCGGCTGAGCTGCGAGAGCTTAAGGCGCAACTCCAGGATTTAATGGATAAGGGCTTTCTTAGGCTGAGTGTATCACCATGGGGTGCGCCGGTGCTATTCGTAAAGAAGATGGATGTGTCACTTCGACTACGTGTAGATTATAGAGAATTAAATAAAGTGACCACCAAGAACAAGTACCCTTTGCCGCGCATCGATGATCTTTTTGATCAGCTGCAAGGGTCTTGCGTCTTCTCTAAGATAGATTTGCAGTCCGGTTACCACCAGTTGAAGGTGAAGGCCGTAGATATTCCGAAACGGCATTTTGATCACGGTACGGGCATTATGAATTTACAGTTATGCCTTTTGGGCTAACTAATGCCCCTGCCGCATTCATGGATTTAATGAACCGGATCTTCCGACTATACTTGGATCGATTCGTAGTAGTATTCATTGATGATATCTTGATTTACTCCCGAAGTGATATTGAGCATGAGGAGCACTTAAGGATCGTGCTGCAACTTCTGCAAGAGAAGAAGTTGTATGCCAAGCTGGCAAAGTGCGAGTTTTGGCTTCGGGAGGTAGTCTTCTTGGGCCATGTGATTTCCGCTGCAGGTGTGGCGGTGGACCCAGCGAAGATTGAGGCAGTCCGTGATTGGCCCCGACCGACGACGGTTTCTGAGGTACGTAGCTTTATGGGTTTAGCTGGGTATTACCGTCGGTTTGTGGAAGGCTTTGCGAAGCTCTCCACACCCCTCACTCGCTTGACGCGTAAGGGAGTGAAGTTTATCTGGAGTGAGGACTGTCAAAAGAGCTTTGAGGAGCTGAAGAATAGACTGATGACCGCTCCTATCCTTTCCCTTCCTGTTATGGGAAAAGGATATGTGATCTATAGTGACGCATCACACAGCGGACTTGGTTGTGTGCTGATGCAGGAAGGGAGGGTAATTGCTTATGCATCAAGGCAACTCAAGGATTATGAGAAGAATTACCCTACCCATGACTTGGAGCTTGCTGCTGTAGTGTTTGCACTGAAGCTTTGGCGTCATTATCTATATGGGGAGCATTGTGAAATCTACACCGACCACAAGAGCCTAAAATACCTGTTCACACAGAAGGAGTTGAATTTGAGGCAACGTAGGTGGTTAGAGCTATTAAAGGATTATGATATTCTCTACCACCCAGGCAAGGCTAATGTGGTCGCTGACGCCTTGAGTAGGAGAGCGGTGCAAAGTTTGTCTATGTTGATCACAGACCAAGCGCCGCTATTAGAGGAGATGAGACGACTCGAGATAGAGGTTGTGTCCCCTGGGGTCACTGCTAGACTGACATCTTTAGTCTTGCAGCCCACTCTGCTGGACAGGATCAGGGAGAAACAGAGTGAGGACCCCCACTTGGCCGGGATTAGAGATCATATTCCGAGTGATCAGTCAGGGGACTTTACGATAGATGCCTCGGGAATACTGAGGTACAGGAACCGAGCATGTGTGCCAATAGATGTGGAGATTAGAGAACAGATATTGCGAGAGGCCCATTATACACCTTATACCCTACATCCTGGTGGGACTAAGATGTATAAGGACCTCAAGGCACACTTCTGGTGGAAAGGCATGAAAAGGGATTGGGGAGATTTGTGGCGCAGTGTTTAACCTGTCAGCAGGGTGAAAGCTGAGCATCGAGTGCCAGCTGGCAAGTTACAAGTCTCCCAATCCCCGAGTGGAAATGGGACCACATTACAAATGGACTTTGTGGTCGGACTACCGAGGGCCCAGGGAGGAGCAGACGCTATCTGGGTAGTTGTTGATAGACTTACCAAGTCGGCGCACTTTCTGCCCATGCAGACTACGTGGCCACTTGAGCGACTAGCCCAGCTATATCTAAATGAGATAGTTAGATTGCATGGAGTCCCCGCCTCCATTGTATCAGATAGAGACCCGAGGTTTGTTTCACGTTTCTGGATGAGTTTGCAGACAACCTTGGGAACTCAGCTTAGGTTCAGTACTGCTTTTCATCCGCAGACGGATGGACAGTCAGAACGGACGATACAAATCCTGGAGGACATGCTGAGGGCTTGTGTCTTGGATCTCGGCGGAGGGTGGATTCGGCATTTATCTTTGGCTGAATTCGCGTACAACAATAGCTTTCAAGCGAGCATTCAGATGGCTCCGTTTGAAGCATTGTATGGACGCAAGTGTCGATCACCACTTTATTGGAGTGACGTAGGCGAGAGGCGGACCTTGGGACCAGATGTCTTGATAGAGGCAGAAGAGAAGGTCCGGGTGATTCGAAAGCATCTTCAGACCGCCCAAAGCCGACAGAGGAGCTATGCCGACGTTCGGCGACGAGATTTAGAATTTCAGGTTGGAGATCATGTATTCCTGAAAGTCTCGCCGTCCAAAGGAATCAGGAGGTTCGGCATTCGTGGGAAACTTAGCCCCCGATATATTGGACCCTTTGAGGTATTGGGGCGTATCGGGCCAGTTGCCTACCGACTCGCACTTCCTCCAAGGCTTGCTGGTGTCCATGATGTATTCATGTTTCTACTTGAGGAAGTATATCTTCGACCCATCGCACGTCATCGACTTCACAACCGCTTGAGATCAGCGAGGATTTGAGGTATGAAGAACGCCCACTGCGAGTTCTGGATCGAGAGGTGAAAGAATTACGCAGTCGGCCATTCCCTATGTGAAGATCCAATGGAGCAATCATGACGAGCGCGAGGCTACATGTGAGCTCGAGTCGGAGATAAGGAATGCTCACCCCTACTTATTCGAGACATCGGACTGAGGATTATTGTTTAGTCTCGTTTCGAGGACGAAACTCTTTTTAGTGGGGGAGGATGTGATGATCCAGACTCCCGCAGGAACTGTGCAACATTAAACAGTGATTGTAGGGAGCTTATTCGGTGAAACAGAGCTTGTAGAATCAAAATTGGACATTTAATATAGACTCTGCGCGAAAATCGGAGCAAATGGGATTTTCCGGGAGCTTCCGGCAAAATTTCGGATGAGAATTTGGCGAAATGGACAGCGGATTTGGACTCAGCGCGCGAAAACGATCGAAATGGTATATTCGCTTTATTTTTTCGGCACTTGGTACTGTTCACCCGGAACAGTAACCGCCGGCCGGAATATACTGTTCCGGCCGCGGCGGCGAGCGGCGAGCGGCGGCGGGCGGCGGCGCACGGCGGCGGGCAGCGGCGCAGCGGCGGCACAGCGCGGAGTGCGAGGCGCGCAGCGCGGGTGCGCGGATCCATGGGCCGGGCGTGCACCGGGAGCACCCGAAGCCTCCCCTTGCCACGTGGCGCTTCCCCATTGGTTGGCCGGCTTCTAGAAGTCCACGGGGACTGTGACACGTGGCACACCCGATTGGCTGACAGGATCCGGAAGACCCGGCGCGGGGACCGGGCCCATGCTCCACGTGGACACGTGGCGTCTTCTGAGTGGCCCTTGCACAGGCTGTTCCCTGTTTGTGGACACGTGGCGCGTTTGGTTGGCCCGTTTCGGCTGTTTCCTGTTCGGATCCGATCCTGTGTGGAGCCTCAGCCCATTATAAATAGGGCCCCCCACCCCCTCTCTTTGCACCTCAGTTTTCGAGCCCTTAGAAGAGGAACCAGAGTTTGGGCCCTCTACGAAATTTCTTCCACTCTCTCTCTTCTCTCTCTCCTCCAAGATCTCAGAATTTTTGGAGTTACTGTTAGTGAGTTATCTGCGACGCGGGCGCACTGCGACGGTTTTCTTTTTCGGCCCATTTCCCATCGCAGTTCCGTCGAAAATTCCCTGTGTGCTAACCAGGAGGAATTTTTGAACGATTTTTGTGGCAGCGCGTCCTAAGAGGTAAGGCTTTTATTTCGTGTTGATCACTTCGCTCCATTTCGTACTTTTGGCACGTTTCCCGAGGTCTCTTTGACCCCCCTTTTTGCTGTGGAAATTCTGGACAGTGTCAACTTCTCCGATTTTTATCTTGGCGTAGGAGCATCAGATCGAGACTTTAAAGAGTCGATTTTGATCTACTTTCGCGAGG
>JAQNDB010005063.1:0-21032 GCA_029204045.2 Tillandsia leiboldiana | reverse complement strand
AGCAGCTGGCTTGGTGACACAGTCGTCGGAGCACTGGTCAGCCCCCTCCGTGCCAATTGTTTTAGTGTCGAGGCGCCGAGGCGGGTGGATGGTTGCAGCTGGTGAAGCTGTGGGACATGATCGACCTATTGAGCCAGATTTGGCAGATGAACCACCCGACTCGTAAGATTGAGTTTGGAGCTTTGGAGGCAGAGTCGCGCTGGTGGGGATGGGGTGATTAATGAGAGCCTCCGGTGCTCGAGAGTGTATGTAGTTGTTGAACTGCGCGCTCCAGATTCGAGGGACGAGGGCATAGGATATATGAGACTGGAGTGGATTGCGCCAGGACACCTTTCTGTTATCAGTCCTCCATTGTAGATTTAGACGCCTCGTTGGAGCAGGCATTATGTATGGAGCGTGGCATTGCAGTTCCTTTGGATAGGGATCAGCCGCCAGAGGTGAGTTCTGGATTTTGGCGCTTGGCGCCGGATGATGGAGGACAGATCGGCCGGCAGGGGCATGTCTAATTTCTTTTCCTGGATAACGAGTTCCCGAGATGTCAGAGGTCGGGTGGACCCCGAAGGCAACATCAGTATTTTTATTTGAGGGCGCAGCGATAGCGTGGATTTGTTATCTGCGGAGGACCTTATTCGTCGCCTCAATGTGATCAGAGACAGAGGTCGTGCTTCCTAGTGATAGCCCTGATTTTCAGGCAGATTGAGCGACAACCACTTGCTTTGAGCGGATGAATCTGTGCCGGCCGGGTGGAGGGCGCCACGGTAGTGGATTGAGTGTCGCAGGTGGGATTTCACCACGGTAGTCGGAGTTAGAGCATGTTCCACTCTTACATGGGTTAGAGGCAGATTTGTTACCCACGTGCGCTAGAGGTACAGGTTCCTGTTGTTGTTGTGCACGTGGAGGAGGCTTTTGGATCATGTCCAGTGCGGCCGAGACCGCGAGATACCGGCAGAATTATTGGAAATTATAGCAATTAGGTGTTTTGACCTTATGCTTGAGATTGTTGGGCACTATGCCACAGGATGTTCGACTGCAGCAAGAGAGGACTTTGATCTTCGGCAAGGCGGGCAATTGGAGGCATGCTCGTTGGGGTTGTTAGAGCACTCTGGTTTTAGCGACAGGGTGAGAGGTGCTTACGGCGGCACCGGGACTCAGGGATATCTCTGTTGCCCGCGAGATCCCGTGTGTGATTTCACCTTAGTTGTTGGTAATGGCCGCCGGTTAGGGGAGATAGAGAGTGCGTTTGTACGTGGTTCGAGGAACCGCGCCACCCTGGACAGCACCTCGTTGGATATCGCCGGTGGAGCTGAGAGAGACCCGATGGCACTGTTGCAGGGTCCGATGGATCGAGGGGTCTGTTTGACCTAGTGCCACGCCGTTGGTATACAGTGGTGATGCCACGTCATTGATACACGAATGTGAGGGTCCTTTTATGGTATCCAGGACCTTATGATGGAATTATACTCGGCAGTTCGTGTATGATGCGAGTACCCACTTGGAGTTAGACAGCCGAGGACTTCGCCTAGATGGCGTTTTGGACACGGTGGTGGCATTATGAGTTGTTAGCGAGGCCCAATGGAATGACGAATGCCCTGTGGACTTCAAGATCTGAGGGATTGTATGTCCCAGTTGTACTTGGACGGACTGGGAGTGGTGTTTTCCCGAGGATATTTTGATTTACTCCCAGAGTGACTTGGAGCACGAGGAGCACTTTGTGGATGTGGTACCATGCCCGTGTGGATGAAGCGGTATGCCAAGTTATTGAGGTACAAGTTGTAGCTGCAGAAGCATACCTTCTTGGGTCGCTTTGTTCGAGCCGTAGGGGCGGCGGTGGAACCCGACCTAATGGATGTTATTCAAGTTGACTGAGACCAACTTTCATTCTGAGGTGAGGAGCTTCTAGACTTGGCGGTGCCGGGAGAGCATGGCCAATGGATAATGTGCCTGATACTAGCGCCAATGCTAGTGTTTCCTGTGTTGGGAGATGGAATTGTGTGATCTAGTGATGCCTCCCATTTTGGTGGTGGAGTTACCGTGGGTGGATCTTCGGTCCACACTTCATTAGTCCAACCCTATGAGTGTTATGGCAGGCAGCTTGGATTCCACAGTTGAGCCTTTCTGTACGTCCTTTATTTCCAGCTTGGATTGATATACCTGGGCGTAGGCCATGCCTGCTTGGCTATCAGTCTGATTACTCAGCATCTTGAGTGGGATTTTCGCGGATTGTCGTTGCTGGTTTGGGATTTTTGACCGCGAGTTTGGGCATCCGCATTATGATCGCCTTTCGAGCCAGTTTTCACTCCCGTTCACTGACGGTTTGGTCCCCGTCAAGGCATCCTTTCGACCCGTGGGTCTGTCGGGGTTTTGTTGGCATGTTGAGTGGCCAACCGTGGCATGAGATTGCGTCTCTTGAGGATCCCTTTTGAGGGTGGCCCGTGGTTGAGTAGGCCACTCGGGTAATTTTGGATCGGAAGTAACCGAGTGAAGACCCCAGCTTATTGGATCCTTTTCCTCATAGGATGAATCTGTGGGTATACTTCGGGTGGTCCTGGTGGAGTAGACACCAGGAGGTGGTTTGGTGAGTGTTGCGCTGATGATTATTCTGTTTCCCCCGGCTCTTGATGGGGCCTCTGTGTTGTTTCACGTCTCAGCTCAGGAGTGTTTTGCTTTTGGATCCCTCGCCCGTGATTGACTTGCCCCTTTTGAGATCTGTGATTGATGGAGTACGAGGGACGCCCGTTGCGATTTCTGGCTCGAGAGTTGAGAAAATCGCATATCGGGCCATGCCGTACTTGTTGTTGTGGTTGTTGGGGAGTAATCACGGGGAGTGAGTGATGTTTCGGGAGCTGGAGGCGTTATTGATGGATACCTACCTGTGGTATTTGTGACTCTTGGTGGATTTGAGCTAGTTTCGAGGACGAAACATTCCTTAGTGGGGGCGGATGTGGGGACCCGGATCCCCACGACGAGATTACTGGTTCATCTACAGCTCCCGGAGGCCTATGTGGCATGTTGGTGGGATTGGTGCCCCAATTGGACATTAGTGTTAGGCTCAGTGTGTTAAATGGATCACGTGGGTGATCGGTGGACTCCGTCGGAGCTCCAGAAGTGGTTTCGCGCGCCATGGATATTAAAATAGGACCCAGCGTGAAGTTTGGATCAAGGAACATCTTCCCGGATGCCTTCGGCAATTTTTAGAGTTGGAATTTGGCAAATTGGACTTCGGATTTGGATTCAGCGCGCGAAAACGATGAAAATGGACTATTCACTTGCTTTTTCCGGAGTCCGGGTGATTCGGCACGTTTTTCGAGGCAAGGGTACTGTTCCGGCACCGGCGGTGGCGGCGCGCGGCCGCGGGCAGCGGCGGAGCGCGGCGGAGCAGGCAGCGGCGGGTGCGCGGTCCACCGCGGAGGCGTGCACCGATAGCGGGCCACGTGGCGGTTCCCGGTTGGGCCGGCGCAGCGGGCGCGGTCCACGGGAAAGGCGGGTGTACGGTGGACCGGTGGGGGGACACGTGGCGCACACCAGTTGGCCGGTCCACGTGCACCCGGTCCACGGTGCACCTGCGGGCGCCTCGGGAAACGTGCGCGCAGAGGCGCAGGCGGCGGGCGCAGAGCGCACGTGGGCGCGTTGTCGGGCGGTTCCCGCGCTTGGGGTGGACACGTGTCGGCGTCTGGGGGGCACCACGTGTCGCGCGGGGAGCGGCGGGGGTTGCTGTCGCCTGTTTGGCGGGCGACGTGGAGGCCCAGGGTGGATTCGGGCGGCTACAGTGCTCGCGCGCGGGGATTTCGGGCTGCTACAGTGCGCGCCCGAAAGTTCCCTGCGCCTGGAAATTGGGACATATCCGGTATTTCTTCAATTGTTTCTGCAGCCTATAAAAGCGATCCGAGCCTCCTTCTTTCCCCTTTTTCCGCCATTTCCGAGCCTCCTCTCGCCTGGGTGCCTTCAGCAAAGATGATCCCCGAGTTTGGCTGCATCCTTCTGCAAAGTTTTGGGATTTTTGGTGGCACGTTTATCGAGGTTTCCATTTTTACGGCGCGGCGCGACGCTCGTCCTTTTGGGTTCCCCTTCGTCGCGTTTCGGTGCGCGAGCTCCCCCGGCCTATTCCGACCACCTTTTCGCGTGATTTCTTCGCCGCTGGATTCGCGACGGACAGATCTACGATCTTGGTATTTTCAGCTTTCCCTCATTTCGCGCTTTTCGAGGTGTTTGTTCTAGCTTACTGTGACCCCATTTCTGTGAAGGGGATTTGGACAGCGGCTTGGTATTTCGGCGTTATCTCCGCAACCGGGCATCGTTTGACGACGTGCTTATACACTTTTTTCATCTACTCGGCGCAAGGAATATCACAATATTTTTATTGGATTTTTCTGAGTTTTGCCCGAAGGTATATGTTCTTCCCCTTATCTGTAAATGGGATTACAGTTATGTTGCTGTGTGGTTTTGCGCACCTGTACTGTGGAATTTGTAACTCGGCCTACGAGGCTCGGAATTGGACGTGCAGGTACTCGTTTCGAAGGTATCGACGCGAGGATTGCTGTGGTATTTTTATTGGATTTTTTTGGGCAGTTCCGGTAGGTGAAATAAGCACGACTTTGGGACTGATTTTCAGATTGTGTATACTTGGTTAATTTTGGAATAAAAGTGTAATGTTGAGCCTTATTGATGTACTCAGGGGTGTTTTCAGTTGTTTGGAGCCAAGGCTTGCGCGACTTGTACCGAGGGTGTTATGTTGGCAGATTTTGGACCCTGGGCGTCTACCCACTTCACCGACTTCAGGTTTGCCTTGGTTTAAGTGCTTCAGGTGGGTAAGCTTATTATCAGTAACTGTTTAAGGCAATGAATATGTTGTGGCAAATATAAGTGCACTTGTGGGGATGTCACCCCTCTATGACTGATGCATGCATGTTTAGGGTACATGGTTTATGTTGGTAAGTAGGTAAGCTTGATAATGATATTTGTATAAATGATTGCAAGAATAGTATTTATGAGGTATATTGAGCACTTGCATGACTTGGACATCTATGTGATGACTAGTGTAAGCTTACCTAGGATAATGTTACCCTATGAGATTATGTAACATGCCATGTTAGCACATAGCCTTTCATGTGGTTGGTTTATGCTTTGGGACAGGATTTCGTAGCTATGTGCGGATTTGTACTCTGAGGAGTTATTATGATCGTTCTATTGATGAACCTTGAATTGTGGACAGGTCTAGTTTTGGGATTCCGGCATGTTGTTTATTCCTAAAGGATCTATTATTATGCTTTACCCCCCCCTTTATTTCCTTGAGGACTTTTGCATGCTTGTATGGTCATGTAGTTAGGCCATCTTTTACTGCTGCACTACTTATGGGAACTTGACTTAGGAGAAACCATGCTTTTCCTTTCTCCGCCTTTGCTAGTCAAGTGGACAGTGTTGCTCGGGTTCGAGCAGGGGTCTGGATAGGGTAGTCAGGACTTCGTGTCTGGGACAGGTTGGCTTAGTTGTGGGGCTTTGCGGCAACCGCGGATATTGGGCGGTTGACCGGATGTTTCTCTATGCACCTGATTGGGTATCAGTTTTCTTTAGTGGATGGAGTTTCCCACTTATCGTTCAGTTGCATCCGATTGAGGTCGGGTCTTTCCTTGGTGGTTGAGTTTTCCCACTTTGATCAGATTGATGATCAAGTCCTGCTGTTTAGAGATACTCGTGACATTGATGACAGAGATGCTTTACTCGTGTGGGTAGCTCCCCTCGAGTGCCGCTCCGGAGTAGGCTTCAGACCGTGTTGGGTTCCGGTCAGACCGTGTTGGGTTCCGGTCAGACCGTGTCGGGTGCCGGTCAGACCGTGTTGGGTTTCGGTCATTTGGACAGTGGAGATACTGAGTTCGGGAGATTGGTGACAGAGCAGGCAGTACCGGGTTTTATACGGGTTCATTCGATTGAGTTCATTTCGGTCAAATACTTTTATTGTTACACTCGTGCCTGGGGGCCGAGTGCAGACTGGTAGTAGACCAGTGATAGTACTGTTGAGAGCCGTCTGGTTGACGGTGGTCCCGTGTCGTGGCGAGTACTTTGACCGCCGTGTGAGAGGTTGAGCATCATGATTCTATCCGTTCTGAGAGAGAGCGTGGATTTTGACCATAGCCTGCATGATCCTATACTCGATAGCGAGCTAGTCCGTTTGGACGCCCTACGTAATTCCTGCCTGTCAGCGGGAGGTGGTTGTAGGTGGATGCAGGTTTGACTGGACCAGATGTGGCAGTCAGCTCGATTGGGTCGATGGTGCACTTCATGTGCTAGTGGTTGCATACCACTGTTTGGTTCTCCCCCTTTTTGCCTTTAGTTAGGGGCAGGGTAGCTGTCGAGAGTCTCCAGCCTACTCATTTCAGTCTTATGACTTGGGTTAGTTTTTGTCTCTTGAGGACTTGGTGGGCAGACCGTCGGGTCTGGCGGTGGTACCCACTGAGAACTCCCTTTTTGGTGTAGTTCTCACACCCTTTGGGGGTTTCCCCCCCCCCTTTTTCCTCTCCTCTCCTTTGTTTTGCAGAGTCTTAGCGGGTGTTGCCGACTCTGCGGATGTTGATCGTGCGAGGGAGTCGCGAGCTAGATCCGTACCCGTCGTTGGAGAGTAGCGGTACCCTTCAGAGGAGATCATCAGTGGATTAGTTGTTTCTTTTTCCTCTTTTGAGAGACTATTGTAGTGAGGATATTTTGTATTGAGAGACTGTACACTGTTGTATATTGGAGTTACCTCCCGGTTGGGTTTAGAGCTTGTACTTGAGGATATTGTATTATTATTATTTTGGGAGGCAGACAGTGTTGTTTTATTTCCAGTTGTACAGTGATTGATTTTAGTTACAGCAGATTTTTATTTATAGCTCTGATATCTGTTTAGTTATAGTACTTTTCTTGCAGGTAGGACGCTTCGCCTATGCAGGTTGGCATAGGTGGCGGATCTGTTTGGCGGGCCCGGGTCACAGTTTCGACCCCGGGGCGTGACAACCTTCTCCACAAGACTTCATCAGCTCTGCAAGAATCAAGGATTTTGAGAAGAGGGAATGCATTGGCGAGAGACATGTCAATGTCAAACCAATGAAGGAACGATCTGCAGTCTTTGGGATTTTGTTTGACCAGGTTGGTCTTGCTCAAATTTGCAACTTCCCTGAGACTACTGGGTACTGTCCACACTCAGTTCGAATGTTTTATCAGAACGCTGCAAGTCTAATTGATCACGAGGATGGACGTCGAGAATTTCATACTTTGGTTAAAAATATCAAAATCAAAGTCACACCCTGTGACACCCCTGGAATTTGGATTAGTCCTCTATATAAATGATATAATAGGACTAAATCTCTAACCCGGCTATAGCATTTTGGATGGTGACACCCCACTTCCCAGGGGGTCACCCATCCTAGAACTACTCTAGCTCTAGCACGCTTAACTCTCATGTTCCTCTTGGATCTTGCTACCATCCAAAATGCTATAGCCGGGTTAGAGATTTAGTCCTATTATATCATTTATATAGAGGACTAATCCAAATTCCAGGGGTGTCACACACCCCAACTGATTGGAGATGTGCTAGGTATGACAGCCAGAGCTGATGGACTCCATTACCTAAAAACTCAAAGCTTCAACGACAACTCCTGGAGAGTTGTAGTCAATGGAATTTGTGTTCCGGATACTTTGTCAACCGAAAATTCTGTTTTCTCTAAAGAGCTTCGACCAGAGTATAGGTATATAAACTTCATTGTCTGCTACAACATTCTTCCCAACATGAATACGAAGGTTCTTCGATGGGACAGGATGCTATTCCTTTATCTTCTTGGAAACCCGGCCGCATTGATGGGAGCAAACTTGAATATTCCTTATCTCATTTGGTCTAGGATGGCGCGGTATGTGGAACACTCTCACCCCACAGAGAGACTACCCTACCCAATGATAATCATGCGCATCCTTAGAAAGTTTAAAGTCGATACAAGCGCGAGCTCATACATGTACAGTTTGGGCACCATTAATGAGACAACAATTGTGAAGTCTCTATTGACAAAACAAGATGATCCTCCATCTCCTCCAATTCAACAAAGAGCTCGACCACAAGCAACTACTTCTACAGCTCCTGTTCCACCAGCACAGCAGGCACCTCCATCCACCTCTGATGATGATGCTTCTGTCAGCTCAATCTTTAAAGAACAACAGCGACTCTCCAACGAACAAGAACGCATGTCTGTTGAGTTCGCTGAAATGAAGGAAGATCTCAAAGAAGTCAAGAAAGAACAAGCTGTGATGATCCAAGATCTCAGAGAAGTGAAGAAGGAGCAAGCTTCCACGAATAAACGGATCAAGAAAATGTTTCAGAAGCTTGGGTGTATCAGCTCTGACGAGTCTCCATGAAGTTTCCTACTAATCTTCTTTTTTGCAGGTTCTTACGCTCTAAGTTTGTGCCCTTCAACTCTCACGTTTCTTAATTTGTATTTAAACTTTTTAACTCTCCTTGTCTTGTATTTTTGGCTAACATTTGTGACAAAAAGGGGGAGAGAGTTTAGAGAGAACTTGAACAATGATGATGTGAAAACTGTGTGAATGTGTGAACATCAAGGTAAGTATCACTTCAACTTCAACTTTGGTTTTTATCTTGTGTTCTGTGTGCATGTCCCTACTAACTATTCGACTAACTATTTGGGCATGTAATATGACTAACAAGTTGATGTTGGACTAACACTTTGTGACATTTGGTGTTTGAATGCATAGAAGATATGTTGGTTTTTCACTATGATTCTCTTACATATCTGAATTCTCAAATGTCATGTTGATCAGATAAACTCTATCTCTGTACTTGGTTTTGTATGTTTCAATTCTTGAGGTATCTAACGATTCTTTTTGTCAAGAATGATTTCTGTGTGCAGAGAGTACAGATGTCTAAGTCTAGAGTCTGTTTTAGGAGTTTATCTCATGTTTTAAAATTTCTGGATCTCCATTGTAAATTTTTGTTGTATTGTGATAGCAACAAAAATATCTTTTTGAATTTTCTTTAGTGGATCTGTGTTTTGTCACGAAACCGCCAAAGGGGGAGATTGTTACGGAATTTGAGTTGGCGTAATTTCGTGAAAGGTTCAAGTCTTGAAGATTGAAGGTGAAGAAGGTTGGATCATTTAACTCAATCTCAAGAAAGAAGAATTCAAAAGGATCAGGTATGTTTAACTAAAGATTTTTGGTGATCCGAATACTTCTTGTAGTGTAGAAACACCTGGAAGAATTTTTCATTGCATAAAAATTAAAAACTGGACATGGGACATGTTCAGGATCCGGATCAGGCATTCTAATCCGGATCCCAAAGGGTGTTCGTTCATACACTGGTTCAATCCGGATCGCAGCATTTCATGATCCGGATCCCGAACACTAGTTTTACCTTTTTACTTGCACGATCCGGATCAGGAATTGCAATCCGGATCCCGAACGTTGATGTTTTGGTGAAACTGTATGAACGATCCGGATCAGCCATTTCGATCCGGATCCCGAACCATCGTTTTTCTGGAAACCGTCTTTCTTGCTACTGCAATCCAGATCGCAGAAATCCGATCCGGATCGCCGTCCGTAAAAATTCCAGAAATGGTAGGTTTTTTATTCTTATCTCCTTCCTAGGGTTTCTAACCTATAAATAGACCCTATGATTCATTTTTCTAGGGCGAGGCCGATAAAAAGAAAAATAGCCGTCATATTCAAATATCATCTTATACGGCCTAAGATCCACATATAGAGAAGAAAGGGAATCATTAGATATTACTCTATGTTTCTTCATCTATATTGATTAGTTTGATTCTAGATTTTCATACTCACATCTTGAGTTGAATCAAACTAATGAATACTTAGATGGTATTTCCTATCTATTTTTGATCTAAGTATTCGGAGCGAGGTACGTTCGTGGATTCGAAGCGAGGTACGTTCGTGGATTCGAAGCGTGCTACTGGGTGAAGACCGTGGATTCGGTCGGACGTCGTGGACTCGACGTTGGACGCCGTGGATTCGGCGTTGGACGCAGATCGTGGATTCGAGACGCGTTGCGGAACGAGCGGAGAAGATCAACTAGGAGCGTATTGTAAAAGGTTGAGTCGTCTGTGAGTACGTTAAATCACCTTGTACGTGTTTCAATTCTAGTGGATTTCACCGTGTTATCGGTCCCGTGGTTTTTTACTCCGGTTTGGAGTTTTTCCACGTAAAAATCTTGCGTGTTCTTTTATTTTTCCGCATTGGGTTTTATTGCGCAATGATTTTTTGAGTGTTTATTGTTTACACCTATTCACCCCCCTCTAGGTGTTTTTTTCCCTATTTAGATCTATATTACATATAACCCAACATAACGTGGGATAGTTAAAAGATGCTCAAAGAGCCACCCTTAGGTATTTTAGTGTTTATCTCAATTTGAAAGGGTAGAATTCAAGATTGATGTCACTTGGAAATCTCCGTAAGTCATCTTTGTAAATCCGTTACATCTTGATAGAGTTTGGATCTCAAGATTATTTTTGATGACTTGTGTTTGATGAATATAACATGAAAAACGGTTTATAATGTTTTACCTTTATTTTTCATGATTTTGGAGTAAATCTTTTTAATTTTTATAATTAATTGGATTGAATGACATCTATGTGATCTCATATTATTTTCAAGCACTTAAATTGTTTTCTTGATGGAATACAAATCGGTAATTCAATTATTTCAAAATCTGGATTTGTTTCAAGAAATTATTTGATTTTTGCTTTTGGCTACCGGTACGCAATCTGTGTTTTTGTTATATACCGGAACTGAGCTTTTATCTCTCTTTCTCTATGAACTAATGCTGTTAGTGATTTTCTTTTGTCTAGTATGTTCACTGTTTGACAATTTGTGACGAAAATGGGGAGAAGAGAAATGGGGGAGATGAGATCATCGAGATCGAGATAGGGGGAGACGGAGATAAGATCATCGAGATAGGGGGAGATGATGAAAAAGGAGCCGAAAAACAAAAAGAACCAAAAGGACGAATCAAATGTAGGATTTACATTTAATTTCTAACGACTAACGTTTGATTTTGTTTGGAGTTTTGTTTTGCAGGAATTACATCACTTTAAGACTCCAAGTCCTAAGTCATAGAGTTTGTTCTAAGACTGGTTCAAATGTAATTTTTGTTTATTGGATCTTTCACGCAAAGAAAGTCAATGTTTTGGTGATGACATTGAGTTCCGATTTTTTGGTTTAAGATGAGTGTCTTGAGCGTTTTATGTATTTTTGGGTTTTGTCACGAAATTGCCAAAGGGGGAGATTGTTACGGCTTTTTGTGTTGGCATATTTCGTGAGTTGAGTAGTTGAGTTGTTGAGTTGAGTCGGAGTCTTGAAGTGATCAAATTGTCAATCAGCAATCGAAGACTTAGAGAAGATTCAACAAGAGCTCAAGTTGACACTCAGTGTTTTGAGTCTTGAAGATTGAAATAGAAGAATTGTGGATCAATTACATCAATCTTAAGGAAAATGGATTCGGATTGATCAGGTACGTTTAACTAAATAATTTTGGTGATCCGAATACATTTGAGTGGTTTAGAAACACTTGGTTAAGTTTTCATTGCTTAAAAATAAAAAACTGGATAAATTGGATGTTTCAGAATTTCTGATCCTGAACCGATCCGGATCAGAATTCCGATCCGGATCAGAATTCCAATCCGGATCCCGAACCTTGTTTTTTCTGGAATTGCTGAAAAAAGACGATATCAGGATCGCCGTAAATCCGATCCGGATCGTCGTGCGGGAAAATTTCTGTTAAGCCAGTTTTTGATGCTTATCTCTTTCCAAAGGTTTCTAAACTATAAATAGACATTTAGGGTTTCTCAAAAACTACCGATTATTTTATAAAACACTTGAGAGCAACCCTAGAGGCTAGGTTTTTATCGTTCTTCTTTACAGCCTCTTTTAGGTCAATTCGATGGTTCTTTCAAGAACATATCTTTTGTCGAATTGATCTAATCTTTGCTTAGAGATTTCTTCTACGGTTCCTCAATGATAATCTAAGCAAAGGATCACCATCGAAGCTAATATTCCTATCGGCTAAGTTTGCGTCGTGGATTCGACGTAGCATCGTGGATTCGATGTGTTGAAGGCGTTTCGTGGATTCGAAACGTGTGCTCGTGGATTCGAGTGGCGTTCCTGGATTCGAACGTGAGCAGTGGACGTGCAATCGGTGGAGCGCAAGGTCCGAAGAAGTTGAAGGAGGGGTTGAGTCCGAGGATTCGGTAATCACCTTGTTATTCTTCTTTTCTTGGTGGATTGTTATTGCGTGTTCGGCGAGCGCAAGATCCGAAGAAGCTGAAGGAGGGGTTGGAGTCCGTGGAGTCGGTAATCACCTTGTTATTCTTCTATTCTTAGTGGATTGTTATTGCGTGTTGGTCCCGTGGTTTTTCTCCTGGATTGGAGTTTCCACGTATATCTCGGTGTGCTATTTTTATTTTCCGCATTGGTTTTCATTTTGCACTGAGATTGAGTTTTATAAGTATTACACCTATTCACCCCCCCTCTAGTTGTTTGATAGTACCTATTTAGATCTTTGTGGATCCATAAAAACCAACATGCCATGCCTGCTATGCCTGCCATGCCTGCCATGCCTGCCATGCCTGCTATGCCTGCCATGCCTGCTATGCCTGCTATGTCCTCAACCTAGTGCCACTAGTAAAACTGGTACTGCCTGCGGTGCCTGCCAAATCGGGTATGCGGGACAACGCATAACACCGATAGGGGATAGGAGTCTCAAGGACTCAAAGGTGCCTGACGAATCGGGTATGCTGGCCAATGCATAACACCGATAAGGGATAGGAGTCTCTAGGACTCAAAGTATGTATATCGCACACTCTATGCCTGCCAAATCGGGTATGCGGGCCAATGCATAACACCGATAGGGGATTGGAGTCTCAAGGACTCAAAGGTCTGAGTAACAAGTATCATAGTAGAATAAATCAGCAGGACTGGATCATGACACTGATCTATGTGGGAAAGCCCAACCACTAAAGAAAGTCTAGCTCGGTCCTCAATCAGATGCAAAAGTCCTCAAATAGTGGGAAACTCTGTCCACTAGAGAAATCAGATACCCAATCTGATGCATAATAAATATCCGGTCAACCGCCCAATATCCGCGGTTGCCGCAATACCCTGCTGACTATAATCAAGTCCTATAACCCGTCCCTGACACCAATGTCCAGGCTACACTACCCGAGACCCCTGCTCGCACCCGAGCAACATATATAGACCGCCTGACTAACAAAGGAGGAGAAAAGGGAAAAGCATGGTTTCTCTTAAGTCAAGTTCCAATAAGTTGTGTAGCAGTAAAAGATGGCCTAACTAGATGACCATGCAAGCATGCTTTGTCCTCAGAAACGATAAAAAGGGGGGTGAAACATATATTAGTAAAGCATGCTAAAGTATTCCTACTATGGTATACTAATCTCACCCAAGTAGGCCATTCCTTGCTTACCTCTCGCTCATATCGGTTGTACGTCAAATATGCCTGTTATCAGTTATAGAGGGGTAACATCCCCACATGTGCACTTACATTTACCATGACATAAAAGCTTTATACAGTTACCAAATTAAGCTTACCCACTTGAAGTGCTCAATCCAAGGCAAACCTGGGGTCGGCGAAGAGCGTGGCCACTTGCACGCACTGTGAGGTCCCGGAATCCCCCGCATAGGGTTTGCTGGTTGTTGGGCAGCTTTTGGTGGCCGTTGGGAGTGTTTGTGCGCATGTCGGGCCCGAGGAATGGATTTGTGGTGCAATTCGGGTTTTAGTTTGCATCACTGGAGGACTGCGTGATGTGTCAGTGGTGTTTGTGTGCAATTTGGACACAAGTGTTGGACTTTGGGCTTAAAAGGAGATCACATGGGAATTAGAGGACCCGTCGAGTGTTTAGAAGTGGTTTCGCACGACGCGGATGTCAAATTTGGACTCCGGGCGAAGTTTGGATAAAAGAATTACCTCTCCGGTTGCCTTCGGGAATTTTTGAGTTGGAATTTGGCAAATTGGACTTCAGAATTGGGCCCGGCGCGGAAATCGGAACAAGTGGGCTATCCAGGGGCATTCGGCAAATTTTCGGATAAGAATTTGGAGAAATGGACATCGTTTTTGGATTCAGCGCGTGGAATCGTTGAGAATGGACTATTTACTTGTTTGATTTGGAGCCCGGCTGAGTTGCACGTTTTTTGAGGCGGCGCAGCACGAACCCCTAGGTTGGCGCACGCAAATCGAGGCGTGGCGCGCGCGGCTGGAGGGCGTACAGGCGCACAATGGGCGCTGACATGCCTTCGGCGCGGGGTCTGCCACGTGGCGGGCCCCCGTTGGCACCCGCGCGGGCGCGGGGGCACGCGCGCCCGTGTGGCGGGCGCGTGTCGCGCGCCTGGGGTTGCGCGGTGTAACGCGCCCCTGTGGCGGGCGCGTTGCCGCACGCCACCTGGTGCACAGGGCGCGTGCGTGGACCTGGTGCTCGCGCCCCGGCCTCGTGGACCGCGTACGGTGGCCCCCCATTGGCCGGTCCACCGTGCACCCTTGAGCCGTGGACCACCCATTTTTTCCCCTTTTTCTTCTTCTTCTTCTTCCTCCCCCGAGCGCCATTTCTCATCCTTTTTCTTTTCCTTCTTCTTCACCGAGCGAGAGAGGGAGTGAGGAGGGAATTTTTTTTTGGGTGGGGCGGCGGCGCGTCGTGGGCCTCGTGGAGCGCGCGAGGTTTCCAACGGAGCGTTTCGGCGGCGGCGGCGCGGTCGGGTAGGTCCCGCACTTGTTTTTACGGTGTTTTTGGCACAATTTCAGAGCGTTCCTTTGGACAGTTAATTGACCCTCTTGTTCTTATCAGAGTTAGGGACCATATTTTTACTGCTCCGTTTTGCGTGCGGACCCCGACGGTGTGCTCCGTTTTGCGTGCGGACTCCGTTTTGCGCGCGGGTTTCGGCACGGTGCACCGTTTTGCGTGCGGACTCTGTTTTGCGCGCGGGTTTCGGCACCGTGCTCCGTTTTGCGTGCGGACTCCGTTTTGCGCACGGGTTTCGGCACGGTGCACCGTTTTGCGTGCGGACTCTGTTTTGCGCGCGGGTTTCGGCACAGTGCTCCGTGTTGGGTCGTATATAATACGGATCTAAATAGGGGAAGAAACACCTAGAGGGGGGTGAATAGGTGTAAACGTATAAACACTCCAAAAAATCGTTGCGATAAAACCCAATGCGGAAAATAAAATAACACGCAAGATTTTTACGTGGAAAACTCCATCACCGGAGTAAAAAACCACGGGACCGATAACACGGCAGAAATCCACTAGAATTAAAACACGTACAAGGTGATTTACCGTACACACTTACGACTCAACCTTTTCCATACGCTCCTAGAGGATCTTCTCCGCTCGCTCCGACGCTTCTCGAATCCACGATCTGCGCCCAACGCCGAATCCACGGCGTCCAACGTCGAATCCACGACGTCCGACCGAATCCACGGTCTTCACCCAATAGCACCGTTCGAATCCACGAACGTGCCTCGCTCCAAATCCACGAGAGCGATTGAACCTTGAATCCACAAGGACACGCGAATCCACGCGCCGATTTTTGGGGAAAATCGTTGTTTTTGGGTGGTGATGATCCGCCGAATACTTAGATCAAAGATAGATCGGAAATACCATCTAAGTATTCATTAGTTTGATTCAACTCAAGATGTGAGTATGAAAACCTAGAATCAAACTAATCAATATAGATGAAGAAACATAGAGTATTCTCTAATGATTTCCTTTCTTCTCTATATGTGGATCTATAGCCGTATAAGATGATACAAGAAAATGACGGCTATGTGGATTTCCCCTAGAAAGAAAGACATAGGGTGTATTTATAGGTTAGAAACCCTAGGAAGGAGATAAGAATCAAAAACCAACCATTTCTGGATTTTTACGGACGGCGATCCGGATCGTGATAACTAGGATCCGGATCGTCACAACGAAACAGCCAATTCCAGAAAAACGAAGGTTCGGGATCCGGATCATGTGACTACGATCCGGATCGTTCATACAGTTCACCAAACATCAACGTTCGGGATCCGGATTGCGAAGCAAGATCCGGATCGTTCAAGGTAGATGGTAAACTCAACGTTCGGGATCCGGATCAAGAGACTACGATCCGGATTGCGACGATGTATGAACGAACCACCTTCGGGATCCGGATCGAACAACCTGATCCGGATCCTGAACATGTCCCAAGTCCAGTTTTTTATTTTTATGCAATGAAAGATTCTTCCAAGTGTTTCTACACTACAAGAAGTATTCGGATCACACAAAATCTTTAGTTAAACATACCTGATCCTTCTGAATTCTTCTTTCTTGAGATTGAGTTAAATGATTCAACTTTTCTTCACCTTCAATCTTCAGGACTTGAAACTTTCACGAAACTACGCCAACTCAAATTCCGTAACAATCTCCCCCTTTGGCGGTTTCGTGACAAAACATAGATCCACTAAAGAAAATTCAAAAAGATATTTTTGTTGCTATCACCATACAACAAAAATTTACAATGGAGATCCAAAATACAATACATGAGTTAAACTCCTAAAACAGACTCTAGACTTAGACATCTGTACTCTCTGCAAAAAGAAATCATTCTTGACAAAAGAAATCGTTAGATACCTCAAGAATTTTGTACTATTCAAAAACCACAAGCAGAGATGAAGTTTAAACTCATTTATACTTACCATGACATTTATATTCAGATATGTAAACTGATCATAGTTAAAGAAACACCAACATATCTTCTTTGCACGTAAAAACCAAATGTCATGAACATGTTTGTGACAAACTAATATATATATATAGATATGTAATTGATCAGAGTTAAGAACCAACATATCTTCTATGCAATCAAAAACCAAGTGTCACAAACTTGTTAGTGAACATCAACTTGTTAGTTATATTACATGCCCAAATAGTTAGCAAATAGTTAGTCGAGGCATGCATTCAAACAAATGGAAAAAACCAAAAGTTGAAGTTCTACTTACCTTTGTGTTTCAACTTACCTTTGATGTTCCAACACATCATCATGTTCAATCAATCATTGTTCAAGTTCTCTATAAACTCTCTCCCCCTTTTTGTCACAAAATTAGCCAAAAAACACAAAAATTAAAGGAGAGTTAAAGATTTCAAAAATTGTTCCGAAAAATAAGAACTAGAACTAAAAGTAAGTCCTAAAAGCTGAGCTAAAGTCTAAAAAGATAAAATCCTGCACAAATTTGCACAAAAATTGTTAAAGCACAAATTAGTCATCCGAGTCTGAGTCCTCAGACGCACTATATCCCATCTTAGTGAACATGTTCTTGATCAGTTTCCTCATTGAATTTACTTTCTTGGTCAATGTAATTTGGGATGCCGTTATGATCTCGAGTTCTTCAGACATTCGCCTTTGTTCTGGTGCTTGTTGAGACGGTGAGGCCGAGGTGCCGACAGAAGGTTTCTTTCCAGTGGAATGTGTCGGAGTAACATGTGGTAATTTGTGAAGTGACTTCACAATCGTTGACTCATCTATCATCCCCCAACAGTGTTGATAGGATGTCGAGCTTATATCAATGTCAAACTTTTGTAAGATCCTCATGATGATTAACGGAAATGGAAGTCGCTCAGAAGGATGAGGATGCACAATATATCTTGACATTCTATTCCAAATTATGTAGGGGATATTCATGTTCAATCCTACAGCCTCAGAGGGATGACCTAAGAGATATAGGAACAGCAGTCTTTCCCATCTCACGACCTTAGTCAGCATGTTAGGTAGAATGTTGTAACACGTGATGAAATTTAGAAATCGGTATTCCAGTCGAAGATGTTTGGATTTTACACTTTTACCATTAGCTGAATTCGTTCCTTCCAAACAAATTTTATCTATCACTGTTCGCCACAAGGCATTCGTCAAACTTTTTCCTTTCAAAAAGTTGACCCCCGATGTGTTAGATTCCATTCCAAGAGCTTCGCCAATTAGCTGCGGAGTGATTTTAAGTTTCATCCCTTGGATAATTGTATAGAAATGCATTGATCCATGTTCTCCTTCTTGAAGATGCGTTGCATTCGTGTAAAAGGTCCTTACACGATACAAACAATACCCAAGTAGTTCGGGGAATCGGCAGACTTGGATGAGATTAGCTTGCTCAATCAAGGTTCCAAACTCAGGTGAGTGATTTTGGAGAGCTTCAATGTTGACATGACGTTCACCGATGCATTCACGACGTTCAAACGCTCGAACGCGATCCATGCTGACGAACACTCCTTCCACGCGAGGCGGGGAGTCAGGAACTATCGGTGTGTTAAAATCAGCGTCTCGTCGTAGTCCAAAACGTCTAGTTACTCGTTTTCTTTTAACAGAGATGGTTGGTTTAGTCATAGGCGCTTTTCCTTTGTCCATGGGTGCTTTTCCTTTCGAAGTATCGGACGCCTTTTGTTTAGGCAATGATTCATCATCATCTGTCAATGCAGTCCAATCTATCTCGTGACAATCCACCTCTGTATCACTGACCTCGACAAATTCACCTTTTTGTTGTGTTTTCTTAGCTCTCTTTAATTTGTTTGTGGCCCGAGTGTGCACTATTGTGACCAACAAAAGAATGATCCATGAGAATCCCATTGATCCAAGTGCTTTAAGAAGATTTAAATCCTGTGAAGACCAACTCAAGAACACAAAAATTCTTAGTTTTCAAAAATTGAAAAATTATATCCAAAGAATCATTATCATGTAGAGAGACTAAGAATCAAATTAGTTTTGCAAAAGGACTTTTAAAAATAGATCAATTGCATGAATTTCGAAAATCCTTATTATATGCCCTAAAACCGAAATTTTAGAAATCGAAGCCTAAAAATCCGTTAATCAGGAGAAAACCTAGCATATAATCAAAACTAATCTACCCAGAGTTCTTATTTCAAAAGAAATTTGATCAAAAACCATCCACAAACAAAGTTGATCCAAGAAATTCGTGCGTTTGAGGAGGAAAAGAGAAAAACGGTGAAAAACCGAGATTTTGATCAATAAAACTTACTTGAAATTGAAGAACTTTGAGTTGAAAGCTTCCAAGAAGGATGAAATCTAGAGAGAAGCGCTCTGGAAACTTTTGAACAAAAGATTGGAGTAAAAGAAATCAAAACCCTTTTGTTCTTTATAAAAACCTAGCCGCGATCCGGATCCTCCCGAGCTTGCGATCCGGATCGGCTACCCGCAGTGAGAAAACTGCGTTCGGGATCCGGATCGGCAGGTCCAATCCGGATCGTCAGCCCGCAGGAGAAACCTGCGTTCGGGATCCGGATCACCTTGCCCGATCCGGATCGGCCCCAACTTTTTCTTTAGAAAATTTCAGAGAAATTCAGGAAAATCCAGAAAAAGATTGTAAGCACAAATGTGTATCAACTTTAAACAAAAATCATCGTTTCATACAACAAGAATTAGATTATGCCAAATCTATCAATAATATCCAAAAATGAAACGAAAATTTACAAGAATTAAATCCCTTAAAGTTGAACACCTTCAATCACATCTAACTTGATCTTATGAGTAATGCCTTTATCAAATCATCAATTCAGTAAGGAAATGAAATACAAAGATCAATAGATGTTTGAAATCCCAAATATGGTAGATAATATTTCTAGACAATCTGTTGAAGAGAGTGGCTCTTTGAGCATCTTTCTTTAAAATCCCACCTTATACCAACCTTGAAATTTGACAGAGTCAAGTATTTCAATATGCATTTTACTTAATCAAAAATTTGAACAACCATGCTTGGTATACATGTGGTAGCTGCACACAATACTCGGACGACCGAGGTGGTAGCTCTTTCCTCCATGTGGTGGTAGTTTTCACACTCCTCATTGGGATGTAACTCTTTCCACATCTTTTGAGCATTTTACATTATCTTTGACTCCCCCTCAATTGGCTATCAATTATTTAAGATATAAAGTATTCAACCAAAAATTGATCTCGATTTCATACTCGACTAAACAGTCAAATAAGATAATGACTATACCAAGAGATCATTGAGAGAGAAATTGACTTTGATCACTTTAGAAGATGATTTAATTAACATAAACGATCATTGCAACAATGAAATATTATGATGGCAAAAGCATAATAAATTTCTAAATGTGTGAACAGATGCAATTAAAGTCAATTATGATCTATGCTCAATTAATGTCCTATGTACAAACATAGATATTGAATAGAACAAAAACAAATACAAAACCTATCCTAAGCAAAGATTTCAAAAAGAAGATTATTTCAAGGAAAGCATCCCAATTGCTTTTCGTAAATGAATAAAACGTTTTTGATCCAAAGGTTTTGTTAGAAAGTCAGCTAATTGATCTTCAGTTGAAACATATGAAAGTTGAAGAGTATTTGATTCAACTAGCTCTCTAAGAAAATGATATCTAAGTTCAATATGTTTTGTTCTAGAGTGCAACACAGGGTTTTTAGAAATGTTAATTGCACTTGTGTTGTCACAAAGGATTGTTACCGAAGATGCCGAAATGCGGAAGTCACTCAATACGCTTTTCATCCAAATGAGTTGAGTTGAGCAACTTCCAGCTGAAATGTATTCCGCTTCGGCAGTCGAGAGTGCTATGCAATTCTGTTTTTTACTGTGCCATGCAACAAGGCAATGGCCAAGATAGAAGCATGCACCACTCGTGCTTTTCCGATCATCCACTGATCCTGCCCAATCGGCATCTGAGATATCCAACAATATCCAGAACTTGTTCCCATAGGATACCAAATTCCGAAATTAATTGATCCTTTGATGTACCGGATGATCCGTTTCACCGCTTTCAGGTGAACCTCCTTTGGTTGCTGATTGATATCTCGCGCAAATCCCAACACTAAAGGATATATCCGGGCGACTAGCCGTGAGGTAAAGTAGACTTCCAATCATACTTCTATACAGTTTCTCGTCTACATTCTCACATGTGATTCACTTCCAAGTCCCTTGTGGCTAGTTCCCATTGGATTGGAAAATCTGTACAATTTCTCTAGATCAAAACTTTTTGACACCA
>JAQNDB010005062.1:0-21033 GCA_029204045.2 Tillandsia leiboldiana | reverse complement strand
CTATAACCATATCTAATTTATCAAAATGAGTATCGGAAACGGACCCACACCTGTAGAATACCGGGATTTCGGATAGCGCACCGAACCTCGCAGGCTGGCGTGAGGGGGAGAAATTGCCTTGGATGTGTCCCATAATTGTTACAGATGAGTTCGGGTTGATCTGGATCTACGCGAAAGCCCAGATTGATTCGGAACTTTCCGGGCCATTGTACGCGATAGAGGACTGGTTTGGGAAGCACGAACTCCAACGTGGTGTGAAGAAAAATTGGGAAAACACTTGGAACAGGTGTATTTATCTTTACAGCGGAGTTCGGAGGTTCCGACTGACGCGGAAGGACCTAGGGAAAACAAAGTGAGTTGGAAATGGAGTTTGGAGCCGGTTTTGGGATTGGGCATACCGACTCCACGGTTGAGCTTTTTGAGGAGGAAAAAAGCTGTGGACATGTGATTTATATTACAGCGAAGTTCGGAGGGTATCCGGACAGAGGCGGAGGCCCGAAGGCAAAAGTGAGTTATTGGGGCTTTATGGATTATTAATTAATTTAATTAATTAATGTCTTGGGTTTGTGAGGTATGGAATAAAAGAAAGAAAGAAATAGAATGGGATTGGATTAAGGGGTGAGTTAGATTTTTGTTAGTGGATCATTGATGAGGCCTCGTGCATTTATTGTTAGCAAACTACCACCTCTACTGTTTTGCTTTCCCCTAATTAATTTGTCTGCCACCTCATCATCTCCCTCAAGTTTAAAACAGAGGATTTCTTTTGAAGCAGAGGAAGAGAGAAGAGAGAAAAGAAGGAAGAAACGAAGAGGAAAGAAGGAAAGGAGGGAGAAGAAGAGGAGCTAGAAGTTGGGAAAGAAGGTTTTGATGGAGAGGGGTGGTCTGTTGCTTGGGGCCGTGTGTGAGGCGCCGCGCGGCGCGCACGGCGGACTTCCATGGGTGCGTGCTGTTCTTTTTTTGAGAGAGATGTAGGTATGGGAAGAGCTTGGATTTTTTGCTCTGGGTGTTGTTGTTGTTGGCTGGCTGGCCTTGAGTTGGAGGAGGTGCCGCAGCATGCGCACGGCTGGCTCTGGCGCGCAGCGCAATGGCGGGCGCTTTGGGTGCAGCGCAGTTGGCGGCGCGCAGCAGAGGCGTACTTGGCCGCGGGCGCGCGCGGCGGGCGCGTAGCCCGCACGCCGCGCGCGGCGCGCAGCACGAACATGCGCGCTGCGCGCTGGCCGCGAGCGCGCCGGGGGCGCGCAGCCGCATGCGCGCGGCACGCGGCCTGCATGCGCGCGGCGCGCAGCGCGCAGCTGGCGCGCGCTGCAGGCCAGGGCGCCGCGCGGCGGGCCCTGGCACCCCGCGCGACAGCCGCATCAGCGTGCATGCGGCAGCATCAGCGCAGCGACAGCGCAGCGGTGCGTGTGGTGGGCGCGGCTGCGGCATGGGGTCGGTAGGCAAGCCGGGTGTCGCGTGAGTTTTGTGGCTGTTTTAAATTCTTGGTTTTTTCTCTCTTAACTCTCTCTCTCTCTCCCTTTATTTAGAGCTGCAGCGACAGATCGCGGGGATCTATGGAGCCAGTTCCCTACCGATATGCCGTGCGAAGCCGGGGCGAGCGCGCGACTCTCAGTTTTACCAGAGTGGATGTTTATGTGTGTTGGGTTAGCGGTTAATTTGATGGACTTGATTGCTATGGGGGTGTGATGTGTGTAGGCAGTTGTGGGTGTATGCAGGGAGCCTATTATGAGGGCTTTGTGTATGTGTGAAGTGTGGTGTGTTTGTGGGGGCTGCAGTATTGGTGTTTAGTGATTCTGTAAGACCTGGCTTTTCCGTGACCCTTCCCGTTATCCCTTTCTTACGACTGTCCGACTGTGGGACAATTTTTAGTGTTGTTCCGGAAAGTCCGTCGGGACTCGCGGATATTTTTAGGCGGAAGGGCTCGCTGAAACGGAGAACGGGGACCGATCGGTTTCGGATTCCGAGCTCCCGGTTTCTCCCAGAATAAATTTTGAAGTTCGGTACCCCCTTAGACGCCTCGGGATCCGGTCGGCAGCCCGCACACCTTTTAAGGTAAACCCTAATCCTTAGTATATAATTAGCCGTGATGGGAAAGAGGATTAGGGTTCCTCTGTTTTCTCTTTGTCTTTTGGTGGCCGCCTCTTTTCTTCTTCCTCTTCTTCCTCCCTCGTAGCCGCCGGCAAAGAATAACCAAGCGCACGGGCAAGGGTGGACCGGTGGAGGCAAAGCGGACGATCCCTCCTTCTCCTCCTCTTTCGCCACATCGAGGTGAGTCGGAAACGTTTCCGTTTGGGGGAATCTCCCATCTCTTTTTTGCTTTTGTTGGTCACGAGGAGGGAAGGAGGGGGGCGGCGCCGTCGCGCATCGCTGCGACGCCGGGGCCGGCCGACGGTTGGGGCGCCGTGCGGGCAAGTGCCGGCGCGGGGTCGCCCCACGCGCGGGCAGCGCGCCGCGCGACACTCGGAGGCCGCGCGGCGGGGCCGCCCACAAGAGGGGGCGCCCGCGCGGGCTGGTGCCGCGCGGGCCGCCCCGCACCGCGGGCAGCGCGCCCGCGCGGCGCTCGGCCGCGCGGGGCCGCCCGCAAGAGCGGGGCGCCCGCGCGGGCTGGTGCCGCGAGGGGCCGCCCCGCACCGCGGGCAGCGCGCCCGCGCGCGCTCGGCCGCGCGGGGCCGCCCGCAAGAGGGGGCGCCCGCGCGGGCTGGTGCCGCGCGGGGCCGCCCCGCGCGGGCAGCGCGCCCGCGCGGCGCTCGGCCGCGCGGGGCCGCCCGCAAGAGGGGGGCCCCGCGCGGGCTGGTGCCGCGCGGGGCCGCCCCGCACCGCGGCAGCGCGCCCGCGCGGCACTCGCCCGCGCGGGGCGCCCGCAAGAGGGGGCGCCCGCGCGGGCTGGTGCCGCGCGGGGCCGCCCCGCACCGCGGGCAGCGCGCCCGCGCGGCGCTCGGCCGCGCGGGGCCGCCCGCAAGAGGGGGCGCCCGCGCGGGCTGGTGCCGCGCGGGGCGCCCCCGCACCGCGGGCAGCGCGCCGCGCGGGCGCTAGGCCGCGCGGTGCCGCCCGCAAGAGGGGGCACCCGCGCGGGCTGGTGCCGCGCGGGGTCCCCGCTCCGCGAGCAGCGCGCCCGCGCGGCGCCCGGCCGCGCGGCGCCAGCACCGTAGGAGGGGCGCCCCCGCGCTGGGCTGGTGCCCGCGCGGGGCATGCGCCCAGGCAGAGTGTTCGTCGCACCGGGCCGGTGCTGTGCGAAGACCTCCGCTGCACGCTGTTGGTGGGTCGTTGTAAGCTTCGGACTTTTAAGCTTTGACTTGCCCTTGGTACTTCCGGAGTGCGGGACGCTGTTGGCGACTGGTGCACAGCGCGGACTGGACGAACGCAGGACGACGCACACAAGGTGGGTACGTTCCCAGGGGATTTCGGGAATGGGGTTTAACAGTTAGAAATAGCATGTTGGGGCAAGGTGGAATTGTCAGTCTCCTTCTGTTTACATTTGCTAACCCTGTTAAAGCTATTGTGTGGATATTTGGTTGCCGAGTCAGGTGCTCGGTCTGGGTTTGCCGAGGATGGTGCTCGGATGAGGCTCGAGATTTGCTACACGCACAAAGATCTTAGTAATTGCATGTTTACATTTGCTAACCCTGTTAAAGCTATTGTGTGGATATTTGGTTGCCGAGGCAGGTGCTCGGTCTGGTTTGCCGAGGATGGTGCTCGGATGAGGCTCGAGATTTGCTACACGCACAAAGATCTTAGTAATTGCATGTTTACATTTGCTAACCCTGTTAAAGCTATTGTGTGGATATTTGGTTGCCGAGGCAGGTGCTCGGTCTGGTTTGCCGAGGATGGTGCTCGGATGAGGCTCAAGATTGCTACACGCACACCCGCGGTTTGGCCACCGCAAAGGGTGTGCTTTTCCGGAAAAGTGGTACGTTGACCCGTGTACCCCACGCGGTGGTGGCGTTAGGAATGGGGGCCCCCATGGGTGGGGGGTGTGAGCGGTGATGTCGAGGCAGGTGCTCGGCGGTGGGTCATCGGGGAAGGTGCCCGATGTTGTTTTGATACAGGGTGTGGTTATGGTGGATGATGCCGAGGTGGGTGCTCGGCGGCCGAGGCAGGTGCTCGGTAGGGGTCTCCGAGGCAGGTGCTCGGTGTGGTTGCCGGGGGAGGTGCCCGGTGTTGGTTGCACGAGGTTCTGCATTATATTGTTTGCACGGGGTTTCAGCATTGTATGGTTTGCACATGGTGCTTCATTGTTGGTTGCTCTGGTTTCTATCGTGGTTTGCCTGACTTTAGCCCTATTTGCTTATTATGTTATTTTCTTGTCACTGACTCCCCACTCCGCGACAGGTTCACCCAGACCGTCCGGGGTCGAGCGCTAGGGCACCGGAGAGGCCGCAAGAGTGCTGCTCTGACTTTGATCGAGCTTCAGACACAGTGACCTTTCTTTCCCTTTATCTTTTATTACTCATGTTAGTTAGTTGTGGTTTGCGATACCCCCGTGGGGTCGAAGTGGATGTTGCCTTTTTCCTTTTGAATAATTGAATGAATTCTACGTTCTCTCTTACTTGGCCGTTTGAACGATGAAAAGCAAAGAAAACCGTTTGCGAAAACTACTTTTAAAACGTGGGTGTCGTGTGGGCACCGAGCTTTACAAACCTTATGGGATTTATGTGTTTGCGAACTGTTTTCATAAACGATGGCGTCGTGTGGATGCCGCTTTCAAAACCTTGTGATTATTTATCCTTTCAAAACACCGGCCTCTATGCTCTAAGTGAATGCTAGAATATCATGTGAATTGTTTGGTTGTATGTGTACGAGACCCCAACTGATGTGGTTAGAGATTGTGTGTGCTACGCCTTGTGAGACACTTTGTAGTTGAGACGCCGTGCATATACAAAGGAGACTCTGCCCGTTTGCAGAGTGAATTTGTGTATGCGGCGGGTCTGGGCACGCGCCGGGGAGTAATGTTATACAAAAAAAAAATATATGGCTGATTCAGGGGCATTGGTGGCTCCTCTTCCGCGCGATTCGAACCCCCGGGGCGTGACAGATTAAGATGGTATCAGAGCGGTAAACTTTAACCACAACAGTCGGGGCCCAACATCCACGGGGCGCGATACACTAACTACTGATTAATAAAGTGAACTGGGGGATTTAATTTTAGTACGTCTGTAGGTCGTGGTGCTAGACCCGATAGGTCTAGGGTTGACTTGGTTTCTTTGTATGTAGCGATTAATGGCCCGAAAGGGGTTATCAGCGGAGAACGCAGGGGCAGAAAGTACGGTGCCAATAGCGGCGGAGTATCAGCTGCTCCGACAACAACTACAAGAGGTGGCCGGGCAGTTGGCAACCCTTATGGAACAAATGCGGCAGTGGGCGCAACAGTCGACATTACCAATGGAGGTCGCCCAGGCTTCTTTGCCCGGACCAACCGCACCAGTGACGAGACCGTCGGTGGCGGTCAGCGAGACTACGGTTGCCCCTTCTCCGACCTCGGTGACCGAGATACCGCAGGTTCATCCGACGACGCCTTCAGCAGCACTAACACCAGCAACTTCGGGACTTATGCCGGGGGCCACTGTTGGAGCTCCCTTGGGAGAGACCGTGGTGACACCTATCCCCAGAATGACCGCCGTTACTGCGAGGGCACCGCCCTTCCATCTTGGACCACGTTCCGAGAAAAACTGTTTGAGGAATTTCTCTCCGACAGCATCAAACAGCAGATGGAAGATGACCGGAAGCACATCAAGAAAGGAAGTCAGACAGTTACGGGTTATCAACGGGCAAATTGTGAGGTTGACCAAATGTGTTCCCCCTGTTATAAGAGATGAATCTCACAAAGCCCGTCTTTTTGTGAATGGTTTACGAAGCGATATCTACAAGGTGGTGCAAACGGGGGATTTGCACACCTTCTAGGAGGTGGTCGGTAGAGCCACCACAGTGGAGCACGAATTTGCGAGTTCACGAGCCCGACGGGAGAGCTCAGATTGCGGCGGGGATACGAAACGAGCTCGACCTTGTTTTGGAAAGGAGCATACCAAGAGGAGCCGGCCTCCTAAATACCTGAGATGGCAATAAGGAACCACGAATGCGCCGACGGGAGGACAATAGTCGGTGGACAAGTCTTGCATCAATTGCGGTGGAATACACCAAGTGACCGAATGTCCCCAGAAGCAAGACCACCGTTTTCGATGCGGCAAACCGGGGCGCGCGCCATTGTTTCAACTGGCCCTCGGAAACAGGGACATCACCCGTAGCAGCATCCCACCCCTCCCCCTCGCTTCATGTTTCTTCCTACCATAGATATTAGAAGAAATCCCATCGTAGAAATAAGTTCGGTCGGATCCTCCGGCTACCCCTCGAGGCAGGCGGCTGTACTCCTTCCTGCCCAGCGAGGGCGAGACGGGTTCTTAGTCTCTAAGGACTAATGAGGTCTCCGTTAAAAGTTAACGGCATCACGCTTGGGGCCGACAGCCACGGCAATCTTTAAGTGGTAGCTGACTGTTTGAAGTTCCAAGTGCGTCTCCGGGAACCGGACTTACTGAAAAACAGCCTTACGAACTCGGAGTGGTCGACATGAGTTCACGGTCATACCGTTTAGACTCGTTAACGCACCAGCGGTATTCACGGGCATGATGAATAGGATACTCAAGCCCTCCTTAGACCAGTCGGTAATGGTCTTATAGTGGACGTTCCGATCTACTCTCACAACAGACAAGGGGTATGGGGAACACTCGCGAGTAATCCCCTAGACCCTCCAGGATCAGCAACCATATGCCAAACTCATAAAGTGTGAGTTTTGGCTCCGTGAGGTGGACTTTTTGGGGCATGTCGTTTCGACGTCTGGAATTGCAGTGGATCCGAGGAGGATCGAGTCAGTGGCCAACTGGGCTCGGCCAACAACGGTGACGGAGATCCGAAGCTTCCTAGGACGGGCAGGCTACTACAGACGCTTCGTGGGAGGCCACTTCCCTAAATCGACTACCCAAAGCGGGTAGAGATTCGTCTGGACAGCCCAGTGCCAAAGGAGTTTCAAAGAACTTAAAGACAGACGCACACAGGTGCCAGTGCTCATACAGCTGAAGCCCGGAAAGGACTATAAGATCTAGTCTGACGAATCTCCAAGAGGATCTTGGGAGACCAAACGACGGACACGTAACTACAACTGGTGCAAGACAGAATGTCCTCGGAGCAAGGCGGAATTTTTACGAGTGACTCAGGGATGTAATAAGGTTCCGGGGACGAATTCGTGTGCCCGATAAGCTAGAAACGAGGGAAGAAAATCTAGCCAAAGTATATAATACCTCCTATACCGCGCATCCCGGAGGTACAAAGAGGTGCAGGGATCTATGGCAGACCTTCTGGTGGCCCAAATCGAAAGGGCGATGTGGCACAAATTGTGGCGCAATATTGGGTGTGCCAACAGGTGAAAGCGAAACATCAGCGACCGGCGGGGGAAAGCAGACGTTTCGGCTACGAGGGAGGTAGTAGCAAGGAAGACCTCGTACAAGAGAAATTTTGGCCACGACCCCAAAGGAACCCTTAGAAGTAATGCTTCGTACCCTCCTGCCCAATAAGGAGGTGAAGACTTAGTTGTCTTTTATGTTGGCTATTTAGTTATGGGTTAAATAGGTCCAACTTCCGGCCTTGTGACAATAGACCCGAGGCGTTGTAACAGTACGCCTTAGACGTCCAGGTGAGGTGAGTCGGGCCAAGACCCGAGGCGTTGTAACAGTACGCCTTAGACGTCCAGGTGGGTTGAGTCAGGTCAAGATCGGTGGCGGAGTGACAGAACGCCTTAAGTAAATGAGTTGCGTATTGCTAATAGTTCGAGCTTTTGGGATTGTTGGTTGGCGTCAATGACCTGATATTCGGGATTTTGTAGCGCGTAGGCCCGGTGACATACCGGTTGGCTTTACTGCCAAACCTCGATGCGGATCTTAGCACGAGAGGACAAAAGGGTTGCGCAACCGGACGATCCCCCTATGGGAAGGCGCTGTGAAGCAACCAGGAAGAATGTGAGGTAACTTAGGAACCAGAGTCAAAGATGGGGGAGTGCTACCCGGACCTCTTCGCCGTAGGCGGGAGTTAAGTTTCGGGGACGAAACTTGTTTTTATTGGTGAGTGATGTAAGACCTGGCTTTTCCGTGACCCTTCCCGTTATCCCTTTCTTACGACTGTCCGACTGTGGGACAATTTTTAGTGTTTTTCCGGAAAGTCCGTCGGGACTCGCGGATATTTTTAGGCGGAAGGGCTCGCGAAACGGAGAACGGGGACACGATCGGTTTCGGATTCCGACTCCCGGTTCTCCCAGAATAAATTTTTGAAGTTCGGACCCCCTTAGACGCCTCGGGATCCGTGTCGGCAGCCCGCACACCTTTTAAGGTAAACCCTAATTCCTTTAGTATATAAATATAGCCGTGTGGGAAAGAGGATTAGGGTTCCTCTTTTTCTTTGTCTTTTGGTGGCCGCCTCTTTTCTTCTTCCTCTTCTTCGTCCCTCGTAGCCGCCGGCAAAGAATAACCAAGCGCACGGGCAAGGGTGGACCGGTGGAGGCAAGCGGACGATCCCTCCTTCTCCTCCTCTTTCGCACATCGAGGTGAGTCGGAAACGTTTCCGTTTGGGGGAATCTCCCTCTCTTTTTTCTTTTGTTGGTCACGAGGAGGGAGGAGGGGGGGCGGCGCCGTCGCGCATCGCTGCGCGCGGGGGCCGGCCGCGGGTGGGGGCGCCGTGCGGGCAAGTGCCGCGCGGGGTCGCCCCACGCCGCGGGCAGCGCGCCGCGCGACACTCGGACCGCGCGCGGGGGCCGCCCACAAGAGGGGGCGCCCGCGCGGGCTGGTGCCGCGCGGGGCCACCCCGCACCGCGGGCAGCGCGCCCGCGCGGCGCTCGGCCGCGCGGGGCCGCCCGCAAGAGCGGGCGCCCGCGCGGGCTGGTGCCGCGCGGGGCCGCCCCGCACCGCGGGCAGCGCGCCCGCGCGGCGCTCGGCCGCGCGGGGCCGGCCGCAAGAGGGGGCGCCCGCGCGGGCTGGTGCCGCGCGGGGCCGCCCCGCACCGCGGGCAGCGCGCCCGCGCGGCGCTCGGCCGCGCGGGGGTCGCCCGCAAGAGGGGGCGCCCGCGCGGGCTGGTGCCGCGCGGGGCCGCCCCGCACCGCGGGCAGCGCGCCCGCGCGGCGCTCGGCCGCGCGGGGCCGCCCGCAAGAGGGGGCGCCCGCGCGGGCTGGTGCCGCGCGGGGCCGCCCCGCACCGCGGGCAGCGCGCCGCGCGGCGCTAGGCCGCGCGGGGCCGCCCGCAAGAGGGGGGCACCCGCGCGGGCTGGTGCCGCGCGGGGTCGCCCCGCTCCGCGAGCAGCGCGCCCGCGCGGCGCCCGGCCGCGCGGGGCCGCACCGCAGGAGGGGCGCCCGCGCGGGCTAGTGCCGCGCGGGGCTGCGCCCAGGCAGAGTGTTCGTCGCACGGGCCGGTGCTGTGCGAAGAACTCCGCTGCACGCTGTTGGGGGTCGTTGTAAGCTTCGGACTTTTAAGCTTTGACTTGCCCTTGTTCCTTCAGGAGTGCGGGACGCTGTTGGCGACTGGTGCACAGACGCGGACTGGACGAACGCAGGACGACGCACACAAGGTGGGTACGTTCCCGGGGATTTCGGGAATGGGGTTTAACAGTTAGAAATAGCATGTTGGGGCAAGGTGGAATTGTCAGTCTCCTTCTGTTTACATTTGCTAACCCTGTTAAAGCTATTGTGTGGATATTTGGTTGCCGAGTCAGGTGCTCGGTCTGGGTTTGCCGAGGATGGTGCTCGGATGAGGCTCGAGATTTGCTACACGCACAAAGATCTTAGTAATTGCATGTTTACATTTGCTAACCCTGTTAAAGCTATTGTGTGGATATTTGGTTGCCGAGGCAGGTGCTCGGTCTGGTTTGCCGAGGATGGTGCTCGGATGAGGCTCGAGATTTGCTACACGCACAAAGATCTTAGTAATTGCATGTTTACATTTGCTAACCCTGTTAAAGCTATTGTGTGGATATTTGGTTGCCGAGGCAGGTGCTCGGTCTGGTTTGCCGAGGATGGTGCTCGGATGAGGCTCGAGATTGCTACAACGCACACCCGCGGTTTGGCCACCGCAAAGGGTGTGCTTTTCCGGAAAAGTGGTACGTTGACCCGTGTACCCCACGCGGTGGTGGCGTTAGGAATGGGGGCCCCCATGGGTGGGGGGTGTGAGCGGTGATGTCGAGGCAGGTGCTCGGCGGTGGGCATCGGGGAAGGTGCCCGATGTTGTTTTGATACAGGGTGTGGTTATGGTAGATGATGCCGAGGTGGGTGCTCGGCGGCCGAGGCAGGTGCTCGGTAGGGGTCTCCGAGGCAGGTGCTCGGTGTGGTTGCCGGGGGAGGTGCCCGGTGTTGGTTGCACGAGGTTCTGCATTATATTGTTTGCACGGGGTTCAGCATTGTATGGTTTGCACATGGTGCTTCATTGTTGGTTGCTCTGGTTTCTATCGTGGTTTGCCTGACTTTAGCCCTATTTGCTTATTATGTTATTTTCTTGTCACTGACTCCCCACTCCGCGACAGGTTCACCCAGACCGTCCGGGGTCGAGCGCTAGGGCACCGGAGAGGCCGCAAGAGTGCTGCTCTGACTTTGATCGAGCTTCAGACACAGTGACCTTTCTTTCCCTTTATCTTTTATTACTCATGTTAGTTAGTTGTGGTTTGCGATACCCCCGTGGGGTCGAAGTGGATGTTGCCTTTTTCCTTTTTGAATAATTGAATGAATTCTACGTTCTCTCTTACTTGGCCGTTTTGAACGATGAAAAGCAAAGAAAACCGTTTGCGAAAACTACTTTTAAAACGTGGGTGTCGTGTGGGCACCGAGCTTTACAAACCTTATGGGATTTATGTGTTTGCGAACTGTTTTCATAAACGATGGCGTCGTGTGGATGCCGCTTTCAAAACCTTGTGATTATTTATCCTTTCAAAACACCGGCCTCTATGCTCTAAGTGAATGCTAGAATATCATGTGAATTGTTTGGTTGTATGTGTACGAGACCCCAACTGATGTGGTTAGAGATTGTGTGTGCTACGCCTTGTGAGACACTTTGTAGTTGAGACGCCGTGCATATACAAAGGAGACTCTGCCCGTTTGCAGAGTGAATTTGTGTATGCGGCGGGTCTGGGCATGCGCCGGGGAGTAATGTTATACAAAAAAAAATATATGGCTGATTCAGGGGCATTGGTGGCTCCTCTTCCGCGCGATTCGAACCCCCGGGGCGTGACACCGATGCAGATCGAGTCCTGGATTATGCCAGCAGACCTGTTGGTCTTGAGACAGCTGGGGGACTTTGATGTGGTTCTCGGGATGGACTGGCTGGCTCGATATTTTGCGACTATTGATTGTGCCGTGAGGACTGTCACTTTTAGAGAGCCAGGCCAGGAGGTATTGGTATACCGGGGATGTCAGAGTGCTTTCTTTGCCTCTATGGTTTCGACTTCCCGAGCGAGGCGGATGACTCACCGAGGATGTGTAGCCTTTTTGGCTAGTGTTGTGGAGGGGCCTACGGCGGCGCCGGGACTCGGGGATATCCCTATTGTCCGCGAGTTTCCGGATGTTTTTCCACCTGAGCTGACTTGTATGCCGCCTGACAGAGAGATCGAGTTTGTGATTGACGTAGTTCCGGGAACTGCGCCAATCTCTAAGGCTCCTTACCGGATGGCACCGGCTGAGCTGCGAGAGCTTAAGGCACAGTTGCAAGATTTGATGGATAAGGGTTTCATTAGACCCAGTGTGTCGCCCTGGGGAGCGCCGGTGCTATTCGTGAAGAAGAATGATGGGTCACTTAGACTGTGTGTGGACTTTAGGGAATTGAATAAAGTGACCATCAAGAACAAGTACCCTTTGCCGCGCATCGATGATCTCTTTGATCAGCTCCAAGGGTCTTGTGTCTTCTCTAAGATCGATCTACAGTCTGGTTACCACCAACTGAAGGTGAAGGCCGAGGATATTCCTAAGACTGCTTTCAGATCTCGGTACGGGCATTATGAGTTTACAGTTATGCCGTTTGGATTGACTAATGCCCCTGCCAGCCTTTATGGACTTGATGAACAGGATATTTCGGCCCTTTCTGGATCGTTTTGTGGTAGTGTTCATTGACGATATCCTTGTTTACTCCCGGAGCGAGGCTGAGCATGAGGAGCACTTGAGGACTGTGCTACAACTTCTACGAGAGAAGAAGTTGTATGCCAAGCTGGCAAAGTGCGAGTTTTGGCTTCGGGAGGTAGCTTTCTTGGGCCATGTGATTTCCGCCGCTGGTGTGGCTGTAGACCCGACGAAGATTGAGGCAGTTCGTGATTGGCCTCGACCGACGACTGTATCTGAGGTGCGCAGCTTCATGGGTTTAGCTGGTTATTATCGTCGGTTTGTGGAAGGTTTTGCGAAGCTTTCCACACCCCTCACTCGGTTGACACGTAAAGGAGTTAAGTTTATCTGGAGTGAGGACTGCCAGAGGAGCTTCGAGGAGCTGAAGGATAGACTGATGACCGCTCCTATCCTTTCCCTCCCTGTTATGGGGAAAGGGTATGTGATCTACAGTGACGCATCGCACAGTGGACTCGGTTGCGTGTTGATGCAGGAAGGGAGGGTAATCGCTTATGCATCGAGACAGCTCAAGGATTACGAGAAAAATTACCCTACCCATGACTTGGAGCTTGCTGCCGTGGTGTTTGCACTGAAGCTTTGGCGCCATTACCTGTACGGGGAGCATTGTGAGATCTACACCGACCACAAGAGCTTAAAGTATCTGTTCACTCAGAAGGAGCTGAATTTGAGACAGCGCAGATGGTTGGAGCTACTAAAGGATTACGATGTGGATATCCTTTACCATCCAGGCAAGGCCAATGTGGTTGCAGATGCTTTGAGTAGGAGAGCGGTGCAGAGTTTGTCCATGATGATTACAGATCAGGCGCCACTGCTAGAGGAGTTGAGACGGCTTGAGTTAGAGGTTGTGTCCCCTAGGGTCTGTGCTAGACTGATGTCTTTAGTCGTGCAGCCCACTCTGCTGGAGAGGATCCGAGAGAGACAGAGTGAGGACCCCTACTTGACCAGGATTCGAGATCAGATTCCGAGTGATCAGTCAGGGGACTTTACAGTGGATGCTGCGGGAGTACTGAGGTACAGGGACCGAGCATGTGTGCCAGTGGATGCTGAGATCAGAGAGCAGATATTGAGGGAGGCCCATTATACACCTTACACCCTTCATCCTGGGGGGACTAAGATGTATAAGGACCTCAAGGCACACTTCTGGTGAAATGGCATGAAGAGGGATATCGGGAGATTTGTGGCCCAGTGTTTGACTTGTCAGCAGGTAAAAGCTGAGCATCGAGTGCCAGCTGGCAAGCTACAGAGTCTCCCAATTCCCGAGTGGAAATGGGACCACATTACGATGGATTTTGTGGTCGGATTGCCGAGGGCACAGGGAGGTGCAGATGCTATCTGGGTAGTGGTGGATCGACTTACCAAGTCAGCGCACTTTTTGCCTATGCAGACTACTTGGCCACTCGAGCGACTAGCCCAGTTATACTTGGATGAGATAGTGAGGTTACATGGGGTGCCAGCTTCCATAGTATCAGATAGAGACCCGAGGTTTGCTTCGCGATTCTGGAGGAGTTTACAGGCTACCTTGGGGACTCAGCTCCGTTTCAGTACAGCTTTCCACCCACAGACTGATGGACAGTCAGAGCGGACGATTCAGATCCTTGAGGATATGCTGAGGGCTTGTGTCCTGGATTTTGGCGGTGGATGGATTCGACATTTATCATTGGCTGAGTTTGCGTACAACAACAGCTTTCAAGCGAGCATCCAAATGGCCCCGTTTGAAGCGTTGTATGGACGCAAATGTCGATCACCGCTATATTGGAGTGATGTGGGGGAGAGACGGACTCTGGGACCAGATTTATTGCTAGAGGCAGAGGAGAAGGTCAGGGTGATTCGACAGCACCTTCAGACCGCTCAGAGTTGACAGAGGAGCTATGCTGATGTTCGGCGACGAGACTTAGAGTTTCAGGTTGGAGATCATGTATTTTTGAAAGTCTCGCCGTCCAAAGGGATAAGGAGGTTTGGCATTCGCGGGTAAACTCAGTCCCCGGTACATTGGACCCTTTGAGGTGTTGGAGCGTATCGGACCAGTTGCTTATCGACTTGCACTTCCCCCGAGACTTGCTGGTGTCCACGATGTTTTTCATGTCTCTACTCTGAGGAGGTACATCTTCGACCCGTCGCACGTCATCGACTTTGCACCTCTCGAGATCAGCGAGGATTTGAGATATGAGGAGCGCCCACTGCGGATTCTTGATCAGGAGGTGAAAGAACTGCGCAATCGGACCATCCCCTATGTGAAGATCCTCTGGAGCCATCATGATGAGCGCGAGGCGACGTGGGAGCTCGAGTCAGAGATGATGGACGCCTACCCCTACTTGTTCGAGGCTCTGGATTGAGGTATGATTTTAGTTTCGAGGACGAAACTTTTGTTAGTGGGGGAGGATGTAGTGGCCCTGGTTTTCCTGCAGTTTTTCCCGTGAATCCTTGGTGTGAAACACCTATCCTTGGTGTATTTGGCCCACAGTGCATCAAGGGATGCTATGGATGGACACAGAGTGGTATTTACTGTTGGTTTGGCCTTCGGCTGTAATTGCCAAATTTTAGAGAAGGCTTTGGGCCAAACGGAGGTCGTATTTGGATTCAGCACGGAAAAATGCTTGAAAACGGCTGTTTATTTGTTAAAAACGGAGTCCGGATGCCCAAAAACGGACCCCCGGAAGTTTTCTGCGCAAAATGGTGCATGGGGGGGACTGTGGACCGGCCGGGGACACGTGGGCCTCCTTATTGGGCCGGCGCGCCACTCTCGGTCCACGGAATGGACCGCCGGTGCACGGTGCACCGGCGGGCCACGTGGCGGGCTCCCGTTGGACCGGCGCAGCACGCGCGGCGCATGGAGCAAGCGCGGGCAGCGCGGGCAGGTCGGGCAAGCTGGGGCAGCGGCGCGGCGCACGGTGCACCGGGGCGCGCCACGTGGCGGCCCCGGGTTGGCGGGCGTACGTGCGCGCGGCGCACCCGCAGGCGCGCGCCTGCGGCCGTACGCGCACGCGCTGCAGGCGTGCAGGCGGCGCGCAGCGGCCACCGGTGGCCGTGTCGGGCGGGAAAAGCGGGGGCACGTGGCGCCCCGCCACTGGCGGGCGCCACCTACCCCGCCGCCCCCGCAGGGGGCACGTGGCCGCGCCCGGTTCGCCGGGCGCGCTGTCCCCTGTGCGGGGGACACGTGTCGGGCGTCCAAGCCGGTCGGACCAAAAATCGGTCCGACCGAGATCCCGTGCGGGATGGGCCGCAAGCTGGGCCGGGCTACTGTGCGGGCCCGAAATCGGGCCCGAATGAACCGGGCGCCCGAATCCGGGACTTATTGGTCATTTCTGAAATGTTTTAGTGGGCCTATAAATAGGCCCCCTCCCCTCCTTTTTCTGGCTTTTCCGAGAGATAGAGAGAGATTGAGAGGGAGAGGTCTGTAGAGAAGTTGTTCTTCACAGATTTTTCTACCTCGTGGTGCGTTCCCAGATTTTTCGGAAGATCGACAACGGCGATCCGGATTTTACAGCGTGCCTCGGTTTTCCCCCATTTTCGGGCCCGTTATCGCCGCATTTCAGTCGGAAGAGTCCCCTGCGCAGCACAGGAGTCATTTTCCGACGATTTTCTTCGCCGCTGTGTTCCTAAGAGGTAGGGCTTCGTTTTCCGTGTCGATGGTTTCTCTGGATTCAGATTCCTTGGCACGCTTCCCGAGGTGTTTTGACCCCTCTTTTGCTGTTTGGGCTTTTGGATAGCGGCGACTTCGACGAATTGTTTCTCAGCGTAGGAATATCTGATCGAGGCGATTCAAGAGTCGATTTTGGGCTACTTTTCGCGAGGAACGCAACCGTGATTTTTCTGGAATTTTTGGAGCTCGGGACAGAGGTGAAACTCCTCGTTTTGCGTGCTGATTTTAAAAACAGCAAATATGTATTCGGGACTTGTAGTTTTTACACCGTGTACACTTGTGTGATGTTGTAGGACACTGTTTCAGCTGACGGTGTGCTTAGAGGACAGCGGGTATTTTCTGGGTGTTTTGTACACGCTTTTCGAGGTGGGTGGTTGCGTTTCCCTCTTTGTTGACTTGCACACTAGGAATAGTAGAGTTTCCCAATTACAAATATGATAGTAACTTGTGGTATATGAGCCTATTGCATTGGCCCCCCTAAATTAAGTGATAGCTTCTATGTGATAAATCTGGGACAGCAAGTTGGACAATTGCTATATCTTAAATCGCATGCAAATAAATAGCCCTATAATATTCTAAATTGATTCTTTACATGAAACTTTAGTCACTTTTTAAATGCTTTTAAAAGAGAACACTTGCATGCTTATTTGGACAACTGGTTAGGCCACTATTTTACTACAACACTATATTATGGGATTTGACTTAGGAGAAAACATATTTTATTGTTATTCTTCTCTATCGATGCATGATGCTCGAGTCTGATCGGGATTTTGAGATAGTATTGTCTGGGACAGTTTGGACTTGTCTTCGGGATTGTGGGGTATAGTGGCAACCGCGGATGTTAGGCGGTTGACCAGATATTTTTACCTTATCAGATTGGGGGTTATGGGTTCAGCGGTGACCGCGAATTTTGGGCGGTTGGCCGGATGTTATTATCACATCAGATTGGGGATCGGGGTTGCATTAGTGGATGGAGTTTCCCACTTTGATCATAGTCATGATCCAGTCCTGCTATTGTGAGAAATCAGCTATAGAGATGATTGATACAGAGATACTTTACTCGTGTGGGTCGCTCCCCTCGAGTGCCACTCCGGAGTAGGCTTTTTGACCGTGATGGGTGCCGGTCAGTTGGTGAGTTGTGAGTGATGACAGAGCAGGCAGTGCCAGTATTTCCTGGCCCTCTGATTGGGTTTCTTTGGGCAGTCAGCTTTATAGTCGCATATATATACAGTTATCTTTTGGCACTGCATTTAGAGGCATAGTAGTGGTAGTTCCTTTTTCAGCAGTCTATATTGCATACCACTGTTCTTTTCTTTTGCCTCTTTATTCCTAGTGGATGCGTCAGCATTAGAGGTTTTACCCACTAGGGGAGGCTACTGTTTATCTAGTAGTTCTCACCCCCATTGTTGTTTTCTGTCCTTTTCCCCTTTGTTTTGCAGAGTCATCTGTGGGAGCTGCTGGGCCTTCAGCGGCAGATCGAGGTAAGAGGATCGCCGACTAGCTAGATCATCTACCCCGAGCGAGAGATTAGCGAGGTTTTTATTGTACCCCTTTGTATCTCAAACTTCAGTAGTTTACTTTTGGGTCTGGCTTTGGCCAGCTGGTTGTATCTTTATGGTGAGCTGGGAGTATATTGTACTTTTATTTCAGTTTGTAGTTTATTTCAGTCTGAGATTACTTTTAGTTCTATTAGTTCAGCTCTGTTATGCTCTTTATTATATATTATCTATCTGAGCAGGTTACCAGCGCTTCGTGTACATGGAAAATTCCGTGTGCACGGCGGATCTGTTGGCGAGCCCGGGTTCTGGGTTACACCCGGGGCGTGACAAGTACGATATGCAAAACAACCAAGTACCAAAGGGGTCCGTCCTACTACGTACCCGTAGAGCCGATCTGATAAAACGCGGACCGAAGATAACCCATCTCAAGGTAGACGGTCGCGATAACCAAAAGACGGATCACAGGCTGGCTCCTGATGACTGGGGCCTACAATAATACCAGATGACAACTCAGGATCTACCAAATCCTCAAGGCACAACTAGCGCGAATCGACCATTTTGTCGATTAACGCAATATTAAGCATATTTAGCTTTTCAAGAACCCCGGGAAACCCACCGAAAGGTCAACAATGTTTTAGAAACATTTATCTAGCTTTTCCATATTGTTACAATTGCAGCAAGCCCTCGGGCTTATTCCTAATGTGTTTTATATACTAAATAAACCCCGTTTTGGCTCGTTCTCTTAAACGGAGAATCATTTTTACGAGCCGTCACCTCCAGTAGGTGACATTTGACTTGCTGAATGCCGTTCTCACACATTTGTGGCAGTGCGATACCGAGGAAACTTCGGGCCATGAATTACTTCTCTAACCTAGCGAAACACATTTTTGTTTCTTCGGCTCATCAAAACCAAAATAAACGCGAGCATCGCGTCCAGTGACCCCAAATTAGCCAGGAGACACTGTTGCAATATTTCAAACAGACCCAAACACTGTTTACAAGTAACTATTGTATTTAAGCTTGGTTTTAACACAACTGAAATCTATTCATCTTCAGATGAAACTTCCTGAATCAAATAGTCTCTGGACAGTGCCAGGACTCCAGGGCTTGCCCTAGTTGCAGCCCAGGTCTGCTGGATCACCCAGAACCAAGACCTTGAACAACACACAAGTTCACAATGCTCCAAACACTTGTCCACACAGATCCAGCTTGATCTGAAGTGAGCATCAAGCTCAGGGGACATTTTGAGCAACTTTCATATTTAAATAGAAAACTATTCCATCTATTTCTTCACTGTGGCATTTCCACAAATACTTGGTGTGCACAAATCTTAAGCATCTACACCACACCAAGTTCCAGGTTGTTCTCTGCAATTACTGAACCATTTGCTTTGAAACTTGGATGGAAACGCTCTACAGAGCTCAGGCAACATTTCCAGCAATTTGGTCTCAACTTTGTACCCTCGATTGCCGGAGCCCGAGGTTGAAGAAGATGCCTCATGCATTGAAAATCGTGACCAGCAACCCAGGGCATCTGAGACCAAATGCCATGACCAATTGGATGCTAGGACTCTTTGTGAGTCTTCCTGTGCCTGTGCCCGGCGACAGGGCACGGTGGCGGCGCGGCGAGGCCAAGCTCCAATTCGAGCTTCAACACCATTAATGGTGGATTTCAGCAGAGGCCACCCGGAGACTTCCAACTTGGATGGAAAGTCTCATATGGACCACAGGACGCTTCCGGACCAACCCACTGCGGCCGAAGATGGCCGGAGCTCCGGCGACCATGTTTTGGTCCATTCTCGGGTCAACAATGGCCGCGCCACCCAGAGGCTGCATGGCCGCATGCAAGTGCATGATTAAACTCCCCCCACTCCCAGGAAGAAGTCTGGGCAAGTGGCCGGCGGCGGGAAAGTGCGCCGGCGCCGGAGTAGCATCTTCGGCAAGTGCAAGAAAACCCGAAAACTAGGGTTCACTTCTGCGAGCGACTGGCTTGATCAAACTCCACCAAATTTGGTGGAGTTGATCCCCATCTCCTACAGTCCAAGCCCATGATTTGGTTCCCGATTTGGTCCATTGGTTGCCGAGAAAAGTTGTGGCGGAGCTCGGCTAGGTTTCCGGCGAGCATGTGGCCCCGCCGCCAACCAGTGTGCATGGGGGCTCGGGCTTGTGCAGGGAGAATCCTATGGCCCAATTAAGCCACTGCTAGGGGTCTAGGGTGCAAACAACCAAGGCTTTAGAGGTTTCTAACCTTGGTCGGAGTTGTAGAAGATGGAAGAAAGCCGTTTCCTCTTCTTCTTCTTCGCACGGCCACAGCAAGCTCCCAGGTTGCTCCAGAACAGAGGAATCCCCAGAGCACTCCAACTCTAGCCTTGAAGAGTTTGGCCCAACCTTCTCTTTCTCTCTCTCTCCCGAGTTCACAACAAATGGAGTTGTGACTCCTTGGCACCAGCACTCGGCTAAGTCTGGGGAACTCAGAGGGAGTGGATGCTTCGATTTACACCCAAGACACCTCGTGCTCTGGTCCATGGTAGTCCAAGAGGCAACCACACTTAATGCATTGCATTTTTGCATTATTTCCCTCAACCCGGTTCACACACACACACCTAGCCTCCGAGCTCTGCACAGTAGGTGCAAATGCACCCCAACACCTTCATATTTAATCCCCTAATATTTGGTACATAAAATATTATGTTTCTCGAAAATACCCCTTTTCGGTACACTTCACGCATTTCGAAGAAAGTTCACTTGACGAAATGCGAAACAGACTTCGCCCGACGTCCGGCTCGTCGAGACCTTCAAGATAGGCTATTCATTTGCTTGATTTGGTGCTCAAAGGAATTCTCGGGCCTTTCTTTTCCTGTATTGGGCAATCCGACGCCACGCACTTCGATGCACCCGGATCGCCAACGCGAAAACCGTCAGTGCCATTGCGCTCAGAACGTTGAAAATAGCTAGGATCGACTATCATACTGCAGATTAATTTGCAGATAGTGGATTGGCCTTCGGTCGAACAGAGAGGGGACCGAAAACTAGGATTTACTATTCACACTTAAGTTGCGGGGCTCGCAATTCCTTTGCTGTTTTCTGGAAGATCCGACCGTTGGATCATCGACAAGTGAATATTAATTTTTCATGTTTCGACGAGACGGTCGCAATGGTAACTCGGATTTTTGAGACCAGACCCCGATCAAAAATCGATATTTTTGGGATTTTATTTATTTATTCTCTGCTATTTGTAAATCCAGAAATTTATTTAAACCTTTTAAAATTCTCGGTACTACATGATATTGAGATCTGAGTTCAAAATTTAGTTACTTTATATTTCTATCTCATTTATTTTAAAAATAAACCAAATGAATAGCATGCTATCTTTCTTTCTCTCAAAAAAAAAAATTTATTTATAAAAAATTTTTTGATAATAAAGTTTATATATATTTGTTTTTGAAGTTGCATAACAAGTAACGTTAAATGATTAACAATGAGAAAATTAATTACCTTATAACTACAGCTAGAGTTTTTTCTTTTTTTTTCTTTTTTTTTTTTTTTTCGCTATCAAATGTCTTATTTTAATTATTAGAATATATCAATAGTTAGCCGCTTTCCCGGCATATCATAATGAAGTACGCATGCGTGCATATCTCCATACGTTTTTATTTATTTTGACATGACTACTATAGAAACATTAATTAATAAAAAATAATTTTTATACATTCTAAAAAAAAATATTTTTATATTTTATTCATCACTTTCGAAATATGATCAGTAAAAAATCTC
>JAQNDB010005061.1:0-21038 GCA_029204045.2 Tillandsia leiboldiana | reverse complement strand
CAGACGATGCGTCTACCCTGCAAAAGATCTAAAGCTACACATGTATCAGAGCTGAAAAAGAACTAATAGCTACAGAAGTAAAACACTGAACATCTGAATAAAAACAAATCCTCATACAAGTTTCTCAATTTTAAAAAAAAAAATGTAAATACAAATACTATCCTTACAATCTCTCAGAATGTCCAGTACAAAAGCGAAAACATAAAATAACATCGGGTACATCTACTCAGACTCTCAATGCTGGTAAGGAACTAAACGGTCGCGTCCTCACCTCGATGCTTCTGTCTCCGCGCGAACCAAGCCGGAATAGCTGCACAAACCTGTCACGGCAGCGGGTGTGAGATCTACTGCAGAAGGTAGATCTCAGTGGGTACCGTCCCAATATCCACGGTATGCCCACTAATTCTACTGGAGGCAAAACAGATAGGTATGCAGATAGATAGATAAAAGGAAAGCAGGAAATGAACTACAGCTAATAAGTAACAACATCATGCCGAAGGAACTCTACTCTGACCCTGCTATACATACACTAACACTGCTAATAATAGTGCCTCAAGTACTATGCTCAAGGGAAACTCATCAATGAACATGCTATGCCATCACTCTCTCAATGTCACCCAATCTCAATGACTGCCTCATAGGGTCCAGTCAAGCCTGCGCCAAACCTACTGCCACTCATCCACACTGGGACGGGACTTACGTAAGGCGTCCCACACAGACTATCTCAAACTCACACAAGTGACCCCATGGTAACTCGGCCAGGGGTATCAGCGACCACTAGTAAATCAACTAGGCGCACATCCACATCGTAGCCTCGTCAGGCTCGGTATCATCATCGCACCCGGGGCGTAGCTCGAGGGGAGCGACCCCACCGAACTCAAGTATCACATCTGTCTCACTGTCTCAATATGCGGCACATGCAGGCTATAATCCATGATCAAACAGATCGGTATCTCAAAGCTCGAAAACACAACTCAGTCGGAAAAGAACCTCGACTCAAACATGAATAGCCCAAACACTCTCACAGCTATGTCGGAGAACCCTCAACGACTCAATCTGATAATGCACGACCATGGCTGAGTCGGAAACCTCCACGACTCGATCTGCCAGAACCCCAAATATCCTCAAAACTATTGGGAGAACTACCTCCACCACTAAATCATAAACACAACCCATGATCCCAACAAGGAAGAAGAACTCTCATGACACTAGAACCCGACAGACGATGCTCTAAAAGTACCCTCGGCCCTCTGGCACGAGTTCACAATTAATTCGAACAATCTGGACCATTCATAATGTTCTCAATAGTTAAAAACCCTTTTTAAAAAATGGAGTTTTACTTAAAACGGGGCACTAAAAATATATGAAGGTCCAGATGCAGCCTGAATCTCAAATGAACTTGCAGTCTAGTGTCAAATAACCTCTAGATCATACTAAAAATGTCTGGGGCTCAAGAATGTCATTCTACAATTTTCTAGGCAACTATCAGATTTATCAATATATAAAAAAATAAGCTGCTGGGTTATATGTAATAATGGATCTAAATAGGGGAAAAAACACCTAGAGGGGGGTGAATAGGTGTAAACAATAAACACTCAAAAAATCATTGCGCAATAAAAACCCAATGCGGAAATATAAATGAACACGCAAGATTTTTACGTGGAAAACTCCAAACCGGAGTAAAAAACCACGGGACCGATAACACGGTGAAATCCACTAGAATTAAACACGTACAAGGTGATATACCGTACTCACAGACGACTCAACCTTTTCCATACGCTCCTAGTTGATCTTCTCCGCTCGCTCCGCAACGCGTCTCGAATCCACGATCTGCGTCCAACGCCGAATCCACGGCGTCCAACGTCGAGTCCACGACGTCTGACCGAATCCACGGTCTTCACCCAGTAGCACGCTTCGAATCCACGAACGTACCTCGCTCCGAATCCACGAGAGCGGTTGCACCTTGAATCCACAAGGCCACGCGAGTCCACGCGCCGATTTTGGGTAAATCGTTGTTTTTGGGTGGTGATGATCCGCCGAATACTTAGATCAAAGATAGATAGGAAATACCATCTAAGTATTCATTAGTTTGATTCAACTCAAGATGTGAGTATGAAAACCTAGAATCAAACTAATCAATATAGATGAAGAAACATAGAGTAATATCTAATGATTTCCTTTCTTCTCTATATGTGGATCTTAGGCCGTATAAAAGATGACGGCTTGTATGTGGATTTACGGCTTATGTGGATTAACCCTAGAAAAAGAATCATAGGGTCTATTTATAGGTTAGAAACCCTAGGAAGAAGATAAGGATCAAAAACTGTCCGTTTCTGGAAATTTTCACGACGGCGATCCGGATCGGATTAGCTGTGATCCGGATCGTCGTAACGAGTCAGGCAATTACAGAGACACAGGGTTCGGGATCCGGATTGTAATGCACGATCCAGATCGTTCATGTATTCAGCAAATTTCCATGTTCGGGATCCGGATCGAAATGACTATGATCCGGATCGGATTTGCCAATGAACAAGCACACTTCGGGATCCGGATCGGACTGTCTGATCCGGATCCTGAACATGTCCCATGCCCAGTTCTTGATTTTTATGCGATAAAAATTCTTCCAAGTGTTTCTCCACTACAAGAAGTATTCGGCTCACCAAAAATATTTAGTTAAACTTACCTGATCCTTTTGAATTCTTCTTTCTTGAGATTGAGGTATATGATCCAAACTTCATTCATCTTCAATCTTCAAGACTTAACACTTTCCCGAAATGCGCCAAAACAAAAACCGTAACAATCTCCCCTTTGGCGGTTTCGTGACAAAACACAGATCCACTAAAGAAAATTCAAAAAAAAGATATTTTTGTTGCTATCACCATACAACAAAAATTTACAATGGAGATCCAATACAAGAGATAAACTCCTAAAACAGACTCTAGACTTAGACATCTGTACTCTCTGCAAAAAGAAATCATTCTTGACAAAAAGAGATCGTTAGATTACCTCAAGAATATTTAGCATTCAAAACCTAACAGAGATAGAGTTTATGCTCACCATGACATTGAGTAATTCAGATATGTAATAAGATCACAATCAACATTGACATATCTTCTAAGCAATAAAATTCCAAATGTCATAACTTTGCTTTGTTAGTAATCAAACAACTTGTTAGTATAATACATGTCCAAATAGTTAGTCGAATAGTTAGTAGGGACATGCAACAAATCACAAGATAAAAACCAGAAGTTGTGATACTTACCTTTCACCAAAGTCAAAGTTTGTAATAAGTTCTCACCAAAAGTTCAAAGTTCTCACAACCACATTGTATCAATGTCTCAATTGTCTATACGTCTCTCTCCCTCTTTTTGTCACAAAAATTAACCAAAGATTCAAAATTTAAGGAGAGTTAAAAAGTTCAAAATCAAGAAAACTTTAGAGCTGAATAAATAACATAAATGCAAAAACTTAAAAACCCGCAAAAGAAGGATTAGAAACAAAAACTTTATGCAGAGTCGTCGGAACTGATACACCCAAGCTTCTGAAACATTTTCTTGATCCGTTTGTTCATAGAAGCTTGCTCCTTCTTAACTTCTCTAAGATCTTGGACCATCAAAGCTTGTTCTTTCTTAACTTCTTTGAGATCCTCTTTCATTTCAACGAACTCAATAGACATGCGTTCTTGCTCGTTTGAGAGTCGCTGTTGTTCCTTAAAGATTGAGCTAACCGACGCATCATCATCAGACGTTGATGGTGGTGCTGGTTGCGCTGCCGGTGCAGAGGTTGTTGCTTGTTGTTGTGCTCTTTGTCGGTGATGAGGTATTATGGGTTCATCTGGCTTCGTCGAGAGGGACTTCACAATTGTCGTCTCATTGATTGTGCCCAAACTGTACATATATGAGCTTGTACTGGTGTCGACTTTAAACTTTCTAAGGATGCGCATAATTATCATTGGATAGGGGAGTCTCTCTGTGGGATGAGAATGTTCCACATAACGCGCCATCCTTAACCAAATGAGGTAAGGAATGTTTAAGTTTGCTCCCATTGATGCTGCGGGGTGTCCAAGAAGATAAAGAAATAACATCCTGTCCCATCGAAGAACCTTCGTATTCATGTTGGAAGGATATTGTAGCAGACAATGAAGTTTATATAGCGATACTCTGTTCGAAGTTCTTTTGAGAAAACAGAGTTTCCTGTCGACCGAGTATCTGGAAGATATATTCCATCAACCACTACTCTCCAAGAGTTGTCGTTGAAGACTTGAGTTTTCAGATAATGAGCTCCATCAACCCTGGCCTTCATCCCTAACACCTCCCCAATCAATTGAGGGGTGACTTTGATCTTGATATTCTTGACCAATGTGTGAAATTCTCGACGTCCTTGGTCCTGATTGACTAGACTAGAAGCGTTCTGATAGAACATCCGTACTGAGTGAGGACAATACCCAGTATTCTCAGTGAAGTTGCATATGGGACCAAGACCGGCCTGGTCAAACAAAGTCCCAAAGAGTGTAGACCGTTCCTTCATTGCATTGACATCGACATGTCTTTCGCCAATGCATTCCCTCTTCTCAAAATCTTTGATTCTTGCGGAGCTGATGAAGTCCTGTGGAGGAGGCTGGCTGGCAACTGGTTGCTCAATGGAAATTCCCTGAGCACTGCCTCTTTTTCTTGCACCGGTTTTTCCCTTTTTCAGCTGCAGTGGTCGGAGCCTTTGAGGTTTCAGCAGGGGCTTTCCCTTTGGAGACAATTGGAATAGTTCCCTCGATTTCGATGTTATCCCAGTCAATCGAGGCCGTCTCTGATTCAGTGTCAGAATCATCCTTAGTTTTCTGCGCTTTCTTGGCCCTCTTGGGCTTGACAGTGTCTCTCGCATGTACCATAGCTGCTAGAAGGAAAATGATCCACATGATCACCATTGCTATTGGTTTCTTGAGAAAAGAAATCCTGTGAGCAACAACTCAAGAACACGAAAAAAAAAGTGTTAATTTTCAAAGATTAGAAAAACTGTACCCAAACAATCATTATCATGTAGAGAGACTAGGAATCAAATTAGTTTTGCAAAAGGAAATTTAAAAATAGATCAATTGCGTGATTTTGGAAAATTCCCATTATATGCCCTAAAACCGAATTTTCAGAAATCGAAGCCCAAAAATTCGTTAATCAAGAGAATACCTAGCATATAATCAAAACTAATCTACCCAGAGTTCTTATTTCAAAGAGATTTGACCAAAAACCATTCACAAATGAAAAAGTTCCATGATTTCTACTCACGTTTTGAGTAAACAAGGAAAAACAGTGAAAAACCGAGATTTTGATAATTAAAACTTACTTGGAATCGAAGAACTCGAGTTTGAAAGGCTCCAAGAAGGATGAAATTTAGAGAGAGAAACTCTGGAGTCTTAAGAACAAAAGATTGGAATAAAAGAAATCAAAATCCCTCTTGTTCTAATAAAACCCTAGCCGTGATCCGGATCGGATCGAGATTTCGATCCGGATCGGCTACCCGCAGGAAACACCTGCATTCGGGATCCGGATCATTCATGTCCGATCCGGATCGGCTCCAACTTTTTCTTCAGAATAATTTAGAAAAATTCGATAAAATCCGAAAAAAGTATGTAAGCATTTTAGCACATCAACTTTAAACAAAAATCATCGTTTCATGTCAAGAGAAATAAATTATGTTAAATCTATCAATAACATTCAAATAATGACATGAAAATTTACAGAAATTAAAACCTTTAAAGTTGATCAAGTTCAAACACATCCATCATGATCTTATGAGTACGGCGTTTATCAAATCATTAAAATGATAAAGAAAATGAATTACCAAGATCAATAGATGTTTGAAATCCCAAATAAATTATATAATGTATCTAGTCAATCTGTTGAAGAGAGTGGCTCTTTGAGCATCTTTCATTTAAAAATCCCACCTTATACCAATCTTGAAATTTGACGGAGTCAAGTATTTCAATCATGCATTTTATTTAATCAAAAATTACAAACCCATGCTTGGTATACATGTGGTAGCTGCACACAGTACTCGGACGACCGAGGTGGTAGCTCTTTCCTCCATGTAGTGGTAGTTTTCACACTCCTCATTGGGATGTAACTCTTTCCACATCTTTTGAGCATTTTACTTTTCTTTGACTCCCCCTCAATTGGCTATCAATTAATTTAAGATATAAAGTATTCAACCAATGATTGATCTCGAATTCATACTCAACCAAATAGTCAAATAAGATAAAACAATACCAAGAGATCATTGAGAGAGAAATTGACTTTGATCAATTAAAAAATGATTTAATTTAAATAAATGATCAATGCATCAACTGAATTATTATGATATCCAAAGCATAATAAATTTCTAATTATATGAAAGGATGCAAGTAAAGTCAATAATACACATGCTCAATTAATGTACTATGTATAAACATAGATAATGAACAAAAACATAAAAACAAAACCTAACCTAAGCAAAAGTTTCAAAAAGAAGTTTATTTCAAGGAAAGCATTCCAATTGCTTTACGCAAATGAATAAAACATTTTTGATCCAAAGGTTTTGTTAAAATGTCAGCTAATTGATCTTCAGTTGAAATATATGACAGTTGAAGAGTATTTGATTCAACTAGCTCTCTAAGAAAATGATATCTAAGTTCGATGTGTTTTGTTCTAGAGTGCAACACAGGGTTTTTGGAAATGTTTATAGCACTAGTGTTGTCACAAAGAATTGTTACCGAAGTTGCTGAAATCCGGAAGTCGCTCAACACACTTTTCATCCAAATGAGTTGGGTTGAACAACTACCCGCTGAGATATATTCCGCTTCGGCAGTCGAGAGTGCAATGCAGTTTTGCTTTTTACTGTGCCATGCAACAAGGTAGTGGCCTAAATAAAAACATGCACCACTCGTATTTTTCCGATCATCCACAGATCCTGCCCAATCGGCATCTGAGTATCCAATAATATCTAGACTTGTTCCCATAGGATACCAAATTCCGAAATTTATGGTTCCTTTAATGTATCGGATGATCCGTTTCACCGCTTTCAGGTGAACCTCCTTTGGTGCAGATTGATATCTCGCGCAGATCCCAACACCAAAAGATATATCCGGGCGACTAGCCGTGAGGTAAAGTAGACTTCCAATCACACTCCGATAAAGTTTCTCGTCTACATTCTCACTAAAAGATTCACTTCCTAATCCTTTATTGCTAGTTCCCATTGGAGTTGGAAAATCTTTACAATTTTCTAGATCAAACTTTTTGACCAACTCCAAAGCATACTTGGATTGACACAAATGGATGCCTTCGTCACACTGTTTCACTTGCAATCCAAGGAAATAAGTCAATTCGCCCATCATTGACATCTCAAATTCGCTTTCCCTGGTTTTAGCGAATTTAGAAGCATCATTATCTCTTGTCGCACCAAATACAATGTCATCGACATAGATTTGTGCTACAATGAAGTTATTTTGATAATGCTTCACAAAGAGAGTCCTGTCAGCTCCCCCTCGAGTATAGCCCTTATCCAATAGGTGCTTTGTCAACCTTTCGTACCATGCTCGCGGTGCTTGTTTTAAACCGTAAAGTGCCTTTTTCAAACGAAAAACATGGTTAGGTAGTTTACAGTCTACAAAACCTTTCGGTTGAGCCACATAAACTTTCTCATTTAAAAACCCATTTAAAAACGCGCTCTTAACGTCCATTTGAAACAATTTTATTTTAAAATGACAAGCTATCGCGAATAATATACGAATGGACTCGAGTCTAGCTACAGGGGCGAAAGTTTCATCAAAGTCTATACCTTCTACTTGAGAGTAGCCTTGAGCAACTAAACGTGCTTTGTTCCTGATGATGGTACCATCTTCGTTTTTCTTATTCTTGAAAATCCATTTGGTACCTATCACATTGTGTTGCTTTGGAGGCTTTGTTAATTCCCAGACTTTGTTTCGCTCAAACTGATGGAGCTCTTCCTGCATTGCTTTAATCTAGTAGTCATCCTGAAGAGCTTCATCGATGTTCTTTGGTTCGATCAAGGAAACGTAGCAAGCGAATCCACAAACCAACTGTCTCCGAGTTTTGACTCCTTCTTGTGGGTCTCCAATGATGTTTGATTCAGGATGATCCTTGGAGATGCGTAACGTTTGTTGTAACGGAGTACTCGGAGGTACATGAGATGATTCCTGCACATCAGATAAACTTGAAGAACCATTAGATGCATCATTAATATTGGAAGTATTATCATGAGAAGATGCACTTACAGGAGTATCATCATCAAGAGAGATATCGAGGGTAGATTTTTCAGATGCAAAGTGAAAAGCTTCATCTACTTTAACATTTATAGATTCTACAATCGTTTTAGATTCCATGTTAAATACCCGATATGCTATGCTATTTGTAGAATAACCCAAAAAGATCCCTTCGTCACTTCGAGAATCGAACTTACCAAGATTTTCGCGATCACGCAAAATAAAACATGACTCCCAAAGATACGAAAGTATTTGATATCCGGTTTTCTACTAAACCACAGCTCATATGGTGTATTTAAAGTTCCTGGGCGCAAATACACTCGATTAATGACATAGACAGCGGTGTTCACAGCCTCAGCCCAAAAATATAGCGGTAAATTCCGGCTATGAAGCATCACACGCGCCCTCTCTTGAACAACCCTGTTTTTGCGCTCAACAACACCATTCTGCTGAGGTGTATAGGGTGCCGAGAATTCATGTTTTATGCCGTTGGAAGTGCAAAAATCAATGAATTTGGAATTAATGAATTCTCCACCTCTATCACTTCTAACACGAATGATCGTTTCATTCTTTTCAATCATAATACGATGGCAAATCTCATGAAAAGAATCAAACGTATCAGCTTTCTCTTTTAAAAATGCTACCCATGAAAACCTAGAGAAATCATCAACCAATAAGAAAATATACCATTTACCTCCCAAAGATGGTTGACGGGTCGGCCCCATTAAATCCATGTGCAGTAATTCCAAGGGCCGTTTGGTACCAACGTGGTTCAGGTTCTTGTGTGCAGCCCTTGATTGTTTTCCCTTAAGACAACCTCCGCACACAATGTTGTTGTCACGCCCCGGGGGTTCGAATCGCGCGGAAGAGGAGCCACCGATGCCCCTGATTCAGCCATATATTTTTTTTGTAAAACAATACTCCCCGGCGCGTGTCCAGACCCGCCGCATACACAAATTCACTCTGCAAACGCGCAGAGTCTCCTTTGTACATGCACGGCATCTCAACTACAAAGTGTCTCACAAGGCGTAGTACATACGATCTCTAACCACATCAGTTGGGGTCTCGTACACATACAACCAAACAATTCATATGACATTCTAGCATTCACTTAGAGCATAGAGGCCGGTGTTTTGAAAGGATAAATAATCACAAGGTTTTGAAAGCGGCATCCACACGATGCCCTCGTTTGTGAAAACAGTTCGCAAACACATAAATCCCACAAGGTTTATAAAGCTCGGTGCCCACACGACACCCACGTTTTAAAAGTAGTTTTCGCAAACGGTTTTCTTTGTTTTTCATCGTTCAAAACGGCCAAGTAAGAGAGAACGTAGTATTCATTCAATTATTCAAAAAGGAAAAAGGGCAACATCCACTTCGACCCCACGGGGGTATCGCAAACCACAACTAACTACATGAGTAATAAAAGATAAAGGGAAAGAAGGGTCACTGTGTCTGAAGTTCGATCAAAGTCAGAACAGCACTCTTGCGGCCTCTCCGGTGCCCTAGCGCTCGACCCCGGACGGACTGGGTGAACCTGTCACGGAGTGGGGAGTCAGTGACCAGAAACAGTATTAAAATCAATACGGGCTAAAGAAAGGCAAACCACGATAAAAACCAGAGCAATCAACAATGTAGCACCCAGTGCAAACAATATAATGCAGAACCTCTTGCAAACAATACAATGCAGAACCTTGTGCAAGCATAACCGGGCACCTCCCCCGGCAACCACAAACACCGGAGCAACCATCCCTCCCATGCATCATCCACCATAACCACACCCTGTATCAAAACAACATCGGGCACCTTCCCCGATGCCCACCGCCGAGCACCTGCCTCGGCCGCCGAGCACCTGCCTCGACATCACCGCTCACACCCCCCACCCATGGGGTACACGGGTCAACGTACCACTTTTCCAGAAAAGCACACCCTTTGCGGTGGCCAAACCGCGGGTGTGCGTGTAGTAAATCTCGAGCCTCATCCGAGCACCAACCTCGGTAAACCAGACCGAGCACCTGCCTCGGCAACCAAATATCCACACAATAGCTTTAACAGGGTTAGCAAATGTAAACATGCAATTACTAAGATCTTTGTGCGTGTAGAAAATCTCGAGCCTCATCCGAGCACCAACCTCGGCGAACCAGACCGAGCACCTGCCTCGGCAACCAAATACCCACTCAATAGCTTTAACAGGGTTAGCGCATAAACAGAAGGAGACTGACAATTCCACCTTGCCCCAACATGCTATTTCTAACTGTTAAACCCCATTCCCGAAATCCCCGGGAACGTACCCACCTTGTGTGCGTCGTCCTGCGTTCGTCCAGTCCGCGTCCGTGCACCAGTCGCCAACAGCGTCCCGCACTCCTGAAGGAACAAGGGCAAATCAAAGCTTAAAAGTCCGAAGCTTACAACGACCCCCAACAGCGTGCAGCGGAGTTCTTCGCACAGCACCGGCCCGTGCGACGAACACTCTGCCTGGGCGCAGCCCCGCGCGGCACCAGCCCGCGCGGGCGCCCCTCCTGCGGTGCGGGGCGACCCCGCGCGGCACCAGCCCGCGCGGGCGCCCCTCCTGCGGGCGGCCCCGCGCGGCCGGGCGCCGCGCGGGCGCGCTGCTCGCGGAGCGGGGCGACCCCGCGCGGCACCAGCCCGCGCGGGTGCCCCCCTCTTGCGGGCGGCCCCGCGCGGCCGAGCGCTGCGCGGCGAGCTGCCCGCGGTGCGGGGCGGCCCCGCGCGGCACCAGCCCGCGCGGGCGCCCCCCTCTTGCGGGCGGCCCCGCGCGGCCGAGCGCCGCGCGGGCGCGCTGCCCGCGGTGCGGGGCGGCCCCGCGCGGCACCAGCCCGCGCGGGCGCCCCCTCTTGCGGGCGGCCCCGCGCGGCCGAGCGCCGCGCGGGCGCGCTGCCCGCGGTGCGGGGCGGCCCCGCGCGGCACCAGCCCGCGCGGGCGCCCCCTCTTGCGGGCGGCCCCGCGCGGCCGAGCGCCGCGCGGGCGCGCTGCCCGCGGTGCGGGGCGGCCCCGCGCGGCACCAGCCCGCGCGGGCGCCCCCTCTTGCGGGCGGCCCCCGCGCGGCCGAGCGCCGCGCGGGCGCGCTGCCCGCGGTGCGGGGCGGCCCCGTGCGGCACCAGCCCGCGCGGGCGCCCCGCTCTTGCGGGCGGCCCCGCGCGGCCGAGCGCCGCGCGGGCGCGCTGCCCGCGGTGCGGGGCGGCCCCGCGCGGCACCAGCCCGCGCGGGCGCCCCCTCTTGTGGGCGGCCCCGCGCGCGGCCGAGTGTCGCGCGGCGCGCTGCCCGCGGCGTGGGGCGACCCCGCGCGGCACTTTCCCGCACGGCGCCCCACCCGCGGCCGGCCCCGCGCGCAGCGATGCGCGACGGCGCCGCCCCCCCTCCTCCCTCCTCGTGACCAACAAAAGAAAAAAAAGAGAGGGAGATTCCCCCAAACGGAAACGTTTCCGACTCACCTCGATGTGCGAAAGAGGAGGAGAAGGAGGGATCGTCCGCTTGCCTCCACCGGTCCACCCTTGCCCGTGCGCTTGGTTATTCTTTGCCGGCGGCTACGAGGGAGGAAGAAGAGGAAGAAGAAAAGAGGCGGCCACCAAAAGACAAAGAAAAAGAGGAACCCTAATCCTCTTTCCCACACGGCTATATTTATATACTAAAGGAATTAGGGTTTACCTTAAAAGGTGTGCGGGCTGCCGACACGGATCCCGAGGCATCTAAGGGGGGCCCCAACTTCGAGAATTAATTCTGGTCAGACCGGGAGTCGGAAAAATAAACCGATCGCGCCCCCGTTCTCCGTTTCGCGAGCCCTTCCGCCTAAAAATGTCCGCGAGTCCCGACGGACTTTCCGGAAAAACACTAAAAATTGTCCCACAGTCGGACAGTCGTAAGAAAGGGATAACGGAAAGGGTAACGGAAAAGCCAGGTCTTACATCACTCACCAATAAAAACAAGTTTCGTCCCCGAAACTTAACTCCCGCCTGCGGCGAAGAGGTCCGGGTAGCACTCCCCCATCTTTGACTCTGGTTCCTAAGTTACCTCACATTCTTCCTGGTTGCTTCACAGCGCCTTCCCATAGGGGGATCGTCCGGTTGCGCAACCCTTTTGTCCTCTCGTGCTAAGATCCGCATCGAGGTTTGGCAGTAAAGCCAACCGGTATGTCACCGGGCCTACGCGCTCCAACATCCCAAATATCGGGTCATTGACGCCAACCAACAATCCCAAAAGCTCGAACCATTAGCAATCGCAACTCATTTACTTAAGGCGTCCTGTCACACCGCCAGCGATCTTGTCCTGACTCAACCCACCTGGACGTCTATGGCGTACTGTTACAACGCCTCGGGTCTTGGCCCGTCTCACCTCACCTGGACGTCTAAGGCGTACTGTTACAACGCCTCGGGTCTATTGTCACAAGGCCAGAAGTTGGACCTATTTAACCCTTGACTAAATAGCCAACATAAAAGACAACTAAGTCTTCACCTCCTTATTGGGCAGGAGGGTACGAAGCATTACTTCTAAGGGTTCCTCTGGGGTCGTGGCCAAAATTTCCCTTGTACGAGGTCTTCCTTGCTACTACCTCCCTCGTAGCCGAAACGTCTGCTTTCCCCCGCCGGTCGCTGATGTTTCGCTTTCACCGGTTGGCACACCCAAAATTGCGCCACAATTTGTGCCACATCGCTCTTTCGATTTGGGCCACCAGAAGGTCTGCCATAGATCCCTGCACCTCTTTGTACCTCCGGAATGGGCGGTATAGGAGGTATTATATACTTTGGCTAGATTTTCTTCCCTCGTTTCTAGCTTATCGGGCACACGAATTCGTCCCCGGAACCTTATTACATCCCTGAGTCACTCGTAAAAATTCCGCCTTGCTCCGAGGACATTCTGTCTTGCACCAGTTGTAGTTACGTGTCCGTCGTTTGGTCTCCCAAGATCCTCTCGGAGATTCGTCAGACTAGATCTTATAGTCCTTTCCGGGCTTCGGCTGTATGAGCGCTGGCGCCTGTGTGCGTCTGTCTTTAAGTTCTTTGAAACTCCTTTGGCACTGGGCTGTCCAGACGAACCTCTACCCACTTTGGGTTAGTCGATTTAGGGAAGTGGCCTCCCACGAAGCGTCTGTAGTGGCCTGCCCGTCCTAAGAAGCTTCGGATCTCCGTCACCGTTGTTGGCCGAGCCCAGTTGGCCACCGACTCGATCCTCCTCGGATCCACTGCAATTCTAGATGTCGAAACGGTATGCCCCAAAAAGTCCACCTCACGGAGCCAAAACTCACACTTTATGAGTTTGGCATATGGTTGCTGATCCTGGAGGGTCTAGGGGATTACTCGCGAGTGTTCCCCATACCCCTTGTCCGTTGTGAGAGTAGATCGGAACGTCCACTATAAGACCATTACCGGCTGGTCTAAGGAGGGCTTGAGTATCCTATTCATCATGCCTGTGAATACCGCTGGTGCGTTAACGAGTCTGAACGGTATGACCGTGAACTCATGTCGACCACTCCGAGTTCGTAAGGCTGTTTTTTCGGTAAGTCTGGTTCCCGGAGACGCACTTGGAACTTCAAGCAGTCAACTACCACTTAAAGATTGCCGCGACTGTCGGCCCCAAGCGTGATGCCGTTAACTTTTAACGGAAACCTCATTAGTCCTTAGAGACTAAGAACCCGTCTCGCCCTCGCTGGGCAGGAAGGAGTACAGCCGCCTGCCTCGAGGGGTAGCCGGAGGATCCGACCGAACTTATCTCTACGATGGGATTTCTTCTAATATCTATGGTAGGGAGAAACATGAAGCGAGGGGGAGGGGTGGGATGCTGCTACGGGTGATGTCCCTGTTTCCGAGGGGCAGTTGAAACAATGGCGCCCGGTTTGCCGCATCGAAAACGGTGGTCTTGCTTCTGGGGACATTCGGTCACTTGGTGTATTCCACCGCAATTGATGCAAGACTTGTCCACCGACCATTGTCCTCCCGTCGGCGCATTCGTGGTTCCTTATTGCCATCTCAGGTATTTAGGAGGCCGGCTCCTCTTGATATGCTCCTTTCCAAAACAAGGTCGAGCTCGTTTCTTATCCCCGCCGCAATCTGAGCTCTCCCGTCGGGCTCGTGAACTCGCAAATTCGTGCTCCACTGTGGTGGCTCTATCGACCACCTCCTAGAAGGTGTGCAAATCCGCCGTTTGCACCACCTTGTAGATATCGCTTCGTAAACCATTCACAAAAAGACGGGCTTTGTGAGATTCATCTCTTATAACAGGGGGAACACATTTGGTCAACCTCACAATTTGCCCGTTGATAACCCGTAACTGTCTGACTTCCTTTCTTGATGTGCTTCCGGTCATCTTCCATCTACTGTTTGATGCTGTCGGAGAGAAATTCCTCAAACAGTTTTTCTCGGAACGTGGTCCAAGATGGAAGGGCGGTGCCCTCGCAGTAACGGCGGTCATTCTGGGGATAGGTGTCACCACGGTCTCTCCCAAGGGAGCTCCAACAGTGGCCCCCGGCATAAGTCCCGAAGTTGCTGGTGTTAGTGCTGCTGAAGGCGTCGTCGGATGAACCGACGGTATCTCGGTCACCGAGGTCGGAGAAGGGGCAACCGTAGTCTCGCTGACCGCCACCGACGGTCTCGTCACTGGTGCGGTTGGTCCGGGCAAAGAAGCCTGGGCGACCTCCATTGGTAATGTCGACTGTTGCGCCCACTGCCGCATTTGTTCCATAAGGGTTGCCAACTGCCTGGCCACCTCTTGTAGTTGTTGTCGGAGCAGCTGATACCCCGCCGCTATTGGCACCGTACTTTCTGCCCCTGCGTTCTCCGCTGATAACCCCTTTCGGGCCATTAATCGCTACATACAAAGAAACCAAGTCAACCCTAAACCTATCGGGTCTAGCACCACGACCTACAGACGTACTAAAATTAAATCCCCCAGTTCACTTTATTAATCAGTAGTTAGTGTATTGCGCCCCGTGGATGTTGGGCCCCGACTGTTGTGGTTAAAGTTTACCGCTCTGATACCATCTTAATCTGTCACGCCCCGGGGGTTCGAATCGCGCGGAAGAGGAGCCACCGATGCCCCTGATTCAGCCATATATTTTTTTTGTAAAACAATACTCCCCGGCGCGTGTCCAGACCCGCCGCATACACAAATTCACTCTGCAAACGCGCAGAGTCTCCTTTGTACATGCACGGCGTCTCAACTACAAAGTGTCTCACAAGGCGTAGTACATACGATCTCTAACCACATCAGTTGGGGTCTCGTACACATACAACCAAACAATTCACATGACATTCTAGCATTCACTTAGAGCATAGAGGCCGGTGTTTTGAAAGGATAAATAATCACAAGGTTTTGAAAGCGGCATCCACACGATGCCCTCGTTTGTGAAAACAGTTCGCAAACACATAAATCCCACAAGGTTTATAAAGCTCGGTGCCCACACGACACCCACGTTTTAAAAGTAGTTTTCGCAAACGGTTTTCTTTGTTTTTCATCGTTCAAAACGGCCAAGTAAGAGAGAACGTAGTATTCATTCAATTATTCAAAAAGGAAAAAGGGCAACATCCACTTCGACCCCACGGGTGTATCGCAAACCACAACTAACTACATGAGTAATAAAAGATAAAGGGAAAGAAGTGGTCACTGTGTCTGAAGTTCGATCAAAGTCAGAACAGCACTCTTGCGGCCTCTCCGGTGCCCTAGCGCTCGACCCCGGACGGACTGGGTGAACCTGTCACGGAGTGGGGAGTCAGTGACCAGAAACAGTATTAAAATCAATACGGGCTAAAGAAAGGCAAACCACGATAAAAACCAGAGCAATCAACAATGTAGCACCCAGTGCAAACAATATAATGCAGAACCTCTTGCAAACAATACAATGCAGAACCTTGTGCAAGCATAACCGGGCACCTCCCCGGCAACCACAAACACCGGAGCAACCATCCCTCCCATGCATCATCCACCATAACCACACCCTGTATCAAAACAACATCGGGCACCTTCCCCGATGCCCACCGCCGAGCACCTGCCTCGGCCGCCGAGCACCTGCCTCGACATCACCGCTCACACCCCCCACCCATGGGGTACACGGGTCAACGTACCACTTTTCCAGAAAAGCACACCCTTTGCGGTGGCCAAACCGCGGGTGTGCGTGTAGTAAATCTCGAGCCTCATCCGAGCACCAACCTCGGTAAACCAGACCGAGCACCTGCCTCGGCAACCAAATATCCACACAATAGCTTTAACAGGGTTAGCAAATGTAAACATGCAATTACTAAGATCTTTGGTGCGTGTAGAAAATCTCGAGCCTCATCCGAGCACCAACCTCGGCGAACCAGACCGAGCACCTGCCTCGGCAACCAAATACCCACTCAATAGCTTTAACAGGGTTAGCGCATAAACAGAAGGAGACTGGCAATTCCACCTTGCCCCAACATGCTATTTCTAACTGTTAAACCCCATTCCCGAAATCCCCGGGAACGTACCCACCTTGTGTGCGTCGTCCTGCGTTCGTCCAGTCCGCGTCCGTGCACCAGTCGCCAACAGCGTCCCGCACTCCTGAAGGAACAAGGGCAAGTCAAAGCTTAAAAGTCCGAAGCTTACACGACCCCCAACAGCGTGCAGCGGAGTTCTTCGCATAGCACCGGCCCGTGCGACGAACACTCTGCCTGGGCGCAGCCCCGCGCGGCACCAGCCCGCGCGGGCGCCCCTCCTGCGGTGCGGGGCGACCCCGCGCGGGCACCAGCCCGCGCGGGCGCCCCTCCTGCGGGCGGCCCGCGCGGCCGGGCGCCGCGCGGGGCGCGCTGCTCGCGGAGCGGGGCGACCCCGCGTGGCACCAGCCCGCGCGGGTGCCCCCCTCTTGCGGCAGCCCCGCGCGGTCCGAGCGCCGCGCGGCGCGCTGCCCGCGGTGCGGGGCGGCCCGCTGCGGCACCAGCCCGCGCGGCACCAGCCCGCGCGGGCGCCCCCCTCTTGCGGCGGCCCCGCGCGTGGGCGCTGCCCGCGGTGCGGGGCGGGCCCCGCGCGGCACCAGCCCGCGCGGGCGCCCCCTCTTGCGTGCGGCCCCGCGCGGCCGAGCGCCGCGCGGGCGCGTTGCCGCGGTGCGGGGCGGCCCCGCGCGGCACCAGCCCGCGCGGGCGCCCCCTCTTGCGGGCGGCCCCGCGCGGTCCGAGCGCCGCGCGGGCGCGCTGCCCGCGGTGCGGGGCGGCCCCGCGCGGACCAGCCCGCGCGGGCGCCCCGCTTCTTGCGGGCGGCCCCGCGCGGCACGAGGCCGCGCGGGCGCGCTGCCCGCGGTGCGGGGCGGCCCCGCCGCGGCACCAGCCCGCGCGGGCGCCCCCTATTGTGGGCGGCCCCGCGTCGCGGCCGAGTGTCGCGCGGCGCGCTGCCCGCGGCGTGGGGCGACCCCGCGCGGCACTTGCCCGCACGGCGCCCACCCGCGGCCGGCCCCGCGCGCAGCGAATGCGCGACGGCGCCGCCCCCCCTCCTCCCTCCTCGTGACCAACAAAGAAAAAAAAGAGAGGGAGATTCCCCCAAACGGAAACGTTTCCGACTCACCTCGATGTGCGAAAGAGGAGGAGAAGGAGGGATCGTCCGCTTGCCTCCACCGGTCCACCCTTGCCCTGTGCGCTTGGTTATTCTTTGCCGGCGGCTACGAGGGAGGAAGAAGAGGAAGAAGAAAGAGGCGGCCACCAAAGACAAAGAAAAAGAGGAACCCTAATCCTCTTTCCCACACGGCTATATTTATATAACTAAAGGAATTAGGGTTTACCTTAAAAGGTGTGCGGGCTGCCGACACGGATCCCGAGGCGTCTAAGGGGGGGCCCCACTTCGAGATTAATTCTGGTCAGACCGGGAGTCGGAAAAATAAACCGATCGCGCCCCCCGTTCTCCGTTTCGCGTAGCCCTTCCGCCTAAAAATGTCCGCGCGAGTCCGACGGACTTCCGGAAAAAACACTAAAAATTGTCCACAGTCGGACAGTCGTAAGAAAGGATAACGGAAGGGTAACGGAAAAGCCAGGTCTTACAGTGTTTTTAACTAGAAGTTAGGAACCCCCCTTAACCACGTCTTTATTTGAAATCTTTGCTAGTTCTTTAAAATTTATGTGACTAGTTCTTTCATGCCAAAGTGTTTCATTATCCAAACAAAACCTAGGTTACATTTTTTCTAAAATGTATTAGGAACACATAGCAATGTTTTCAGATCTAACCCCTTTAAAAAAGAAGACATGGTCCTTATCAGTTACAACACATTCCACAGATGAAAAGTTAACTGAAAAAACCATTGTCGCAAGTTGACTTATGCTAATGAGGTTAGTCTTAAGGCCATCAACAAATAACACGTTTTTCAAAATCGGGCCATCTGGAATAGCTACTGTCTTCCTTTCCAACAATTTTGGAAGATCGACCGTCTCCGAAAACAACGGAGTCCTCCGGAGATTTTCTCAAAGTTTGAAAACTATTTTTGTCACCGGTCATGTGACGGGAACAACCTCTATCCAGATACCAGACGAATTATCATAAGCATGCAAGGAAATATTAGTAACAAGACAAGGGAAGATTTCACCTTTGCGCACCCAAACCTTTGGAATGCGTCGGTAATGGTCGTGAGGTTATTCTCCTAGGTGAAGGCGTCTTGTTAGACTGATTGCTTCTCCTTGATGATGTCGTCTTGTGCGGTGAACTACCAAGTCTCTTTTCCTTTGTATGATTTGCATTTGATTTCTGAGGAATCACCTTTTTGGTAGTCGTTGCAAGAAATGTCTGAGTTGAGCGTTTGGCTCCTGTCTTGCAATATCTCCTTATGTGCCCTGAAATACCACAACGAAAACATACCTTAGTGCTTGACGATCCCGAGGAGGGTGAAGTAGGCTTGTTGTCGTTGCTAATCGTGGAATTCCGGGTCGGAGGAGGAGGATACCGACTGAGGCACGAAAACTGTCCCAACCGAACTAAAATTGTCTTCAGTTCGATGTATCCGAGGGCCGAACTTGTTTGATTGACCAAGACCAAGAAGCTTATCCAACTTACTCCTTCCTGATGAAATCGCTGTAAGTCATCCCTTGAGTTGGAGATGGTCTCTGTTATTTTCAGTTTTTTCCTGTCGAGCCTCGCATGAGCTTCAGAAGTAATTCGCTTTGTTCACCATATCTACATAATTCTTCTCGAGTTGCTCATTGGAGCTCTTGAAGGGAAAAATTTGCTTTTAACAGATTATCCCTTTCCACTTCAAGATCGATCGAGAGAAAAGTTACCCTTTTACTTCTACTTCGAGATCCTGTCAATCTCCCTCTCAACCCCTTGTTTTGTTTAGCCAGTTTCTTGAATCCCGTAAAGTCTGTGGTAGGCTAAAACAAAATCTTCACCTTCAGATTCTTTGATTCATCATCCGTTGCAGTTTTTTCAACCCGGGAGGAGTTGGACAATGAATCTGAAGTACTTGCCATTAAGCACATGAAGGGTGAAGATGTGGACGCGTGGAGCCGTTGCGCTTTCTTCTTCATCACTTGAGGATGACTCATTTGACGTTGAGTTGTCATCCCATGTGACGACTTGCATTGCTTTCGTCTTCGACGGATTCTTAGTGGACACTCCGTGAGATATGGCCGTACCTCGGCACTTGAAGCATTGGACTTGTCCTTCTGAACTTTTTTCTTATCCTTTGAAAGTTCTCTTGCTTTCTTGACTTATAACTTTGAAATACCTTGACTTTCTTCGACTTTCCGAAGGATGGGAGTTTTACTTGAATTAACCACTTCGAAAGTTACGGCGAAACTTCCTTGTCAAGAGAGCGAGCTGCTTCTCAAATTCCTCCATAGATAGGTTCTCGTCATCGTCTGAGGAGGATGAATCCGTGTCTCTTCCTTTGTTGTTTTCAAAGCATAACCTGAAGACTTAGAACGAGGATGCCTTTCCCGAAGAATAGTTAGTAGTAAATGTCATTTCAAAGTTTGTAATGAACCAACTAGTTCTTCTACACGCATTTCGTCCGGGTGTTTAAAATTTTCAATGGCTGTAACCTTTGGGCGAAATCGTTCAGGAAGAGTTCTTAAGATCTTTCTTACAACCTAAATTCTGGAATCTTCTCTCCCAGGTTAGCACATGAGTTACGATGTCTTGCAATGGTATGTTCTAGTAGTCCGTGAAAGATTCATTTCTGCCATGAAAATAGGAGGGGGGGGGTCAAACTTGCTTGTAAGAATTTGCAGCTTTGAATCTTCAGAGGTTCAGTTCCCATGTGTAACATGAAGAACATCCCCGATTTACTTCGCAGTCACATTGCCAAGACGCTGAGAGAATTCAGTTTGAGGTAAGGCATTAAAAAATCGCATTAATTCCCTTGCCATTGTAAGAGATGAATCTAACTCTTCCTGGTCCACTTCGACCTAGGTTTGCTGGTGAGAACCTCAGCAATAAATTCAGTTGGATTAGACCATCATAATTCAATTGATTGCCACACCTGTCGTCGATGGAAATTAAAAAGGCTTTCATCCGTACTCTCCAGTATGCATAATTGTTCCATGTCAAAGAATGGGGGTCTGTTGATGTTTCCACCTTCAACCATTGGTTACAACTATTCCTGCTCTGATACCACTTGTTGGGTTTATGTAATAATGGATTCAATTAGGGGAAAAAACACATAGAGGGGGGTGAATAGGTGTAAATAATTAAACATCAAAAAAATCATTGCGCAATAAAAACCCAAGCGGAAATCTAAATGAAACACGCAAGATTTTTACGGGAAAACTCCAAACCGGAGTACAAAACCAACGGGGACCGATACACTGGTGAAAAATCCCATAGAATTATTAAACACGTACAAGGTGAT